>FLMG01002053.1:17007-42998 GCA_900088475.1 Hyphochytrium catenoides | reverse complement strand
GAGAGAGAGAAAGAGAAGAGAGGATGGAGGAGAGTGTAGGTTGAAGCTAGCAAAGGATAGAGGACCATACGGAGAGAACCGACGGCGCTGAGCTAACTCCTGCCCTGCCACATTATTGCCCCAGGAGTTGTGGTTCTGACTATGAACAGACCCAAGACCAGGAATGCTCTGGGAAAGAAGATGATGGAAGAGGTGACTCTTCGATTCTCTCTGGCTGACAGGGTCAACCCAATGTCGGGGCGATTTCTCACTCCTGTTTTTCGCTTTCTGGGCCCGCCCTCTCTCTCTTTGCTCTCCCACTTTCCTCACCGCTTCCCTATCATGTCCTTTCTCTTCGCTATCGGAGATCATCAATTGATCGCCATGTCAGAGGGAGACCACCTAATATCTCTCTTGTGCTGCCTCTCTCCATGGCCTTTGGCTTTCTTGGTTGCAGTTCCGCTCTGCCCTAGACGAGATCCGCTTTGATTCTTCCGTCCGCGTTGCGGTTCTCCAAAGCACAGTGCCCAAGGGTAAGAAACACGATAGACGGAAGGACGTGACGGGGCAATAGGAAGGAAGAGAGTCGATAGCATGCAGCTTAGGAGAGGGAAATTGACAGGACTTACGATATGACGAAGTATGGGCATATTGAGCGGCTCTTGTCAGCTTATGGGAACCACCATTGAAGGTTTATCCTCTCTTCCTCTCATTCAGTCTTTTGTGCCGGAGCTGATTTGAAGGAGAGAGCAACCATGAGCCCGCCAGAGGTACGGCTTAACACTTAGGAGCGAGACAGGACCGAGAGGCGACAGGCAAAGTGATAGACAAGGAGGATGAGGCTAGTTTCCCCAGAGATGTTGTTGGGGAATGGTGTCCTCTCCTTCTCCTTACCCTTTCTCGTTCGATCTAACTGCTGCCCATCTCTGCAGGTGGCTGCCTTCGTCCATTCTCTCCGTTCATCCTTTTCTTCTCTTGAGTCTCTACCTATGCCCACAATTGCAGCCATTGAAGGCGCAGCTCTAGGAGGAGGGCTAGAGATGGCTCTAGCGTGTGACCTTAGGGTCGGAGGTGGAGGAGCCCTTCTGGGCGCACCAGAGACAGCTCTGGCTATAATTCCAGGAGCAGGAGGAACGCAAAGGCTGCCTCGGTTAATAGGTGCGCTCCCGGACTTCAATGCTTCAGTTTGTCTATCACCTGCTTCCCTTGCCTCTGTCTCTTCAGCACATTTGCATCAGCAAGTCCTATGACGGCGTAGAATGCTCTATGCACTTACTATTAGAAATAGGACGACATCGCTGTCCCTAATAACTTACGGCTGTGCTCCTTCTCTGTCCTTCCGATAGGTATATCAAAGGCAAAAGAGCTAATCTTTACTGCACGAAAGCTCTCAAGCCAGCAAGCGCTAGATATTGGACTGCTGGACTACACAGTGGAAGAGGGGAAAGCCCTGGACAGAGCTCTTGCCCTGGCGAGGGAGATCACTCCTCAGGTTCGTCGTCTTACTTCATTAAGACCCTCTCTTCTCATTTCCGCAACCGAGCAATAACCATCTCCTTAACCTTACCTTCTGACAGTGTCTCCAAGTAGCTTTTGGCTGAATTCTCCTCGTCTTCTGAAAGTAAAGAAAATGGTCCTCTCATCACTCTTTTCCTTCTATAACTAGGGCCCGATTGCGATCCGTATGGCAAAGAAGGCCATTCAGCAAGGCATTCAGGTAAGGCAGACCAGGAGAAACAATGGAAGGCGAGACTGAGAGACATGCCTTCTCCACGGAGACTCCTTGATGGGTCCATCATGGATGTTGTTCATTCAACACTTTGGCTTCTGACCTCAACTCTAGTTATGCCTTTGCACCCTTGAGGACGGTATCCTGGCTGCCTAAGACGTTCCTTCCTCTATCCTGTTTCCCGTAGTTCTCTCCTTCACCGTTCCTCTATTAGGTTACTTCTGTTGCCTTCACACGTATTTCTCTTCCAATGGGCAGGTCGATATCAACAGTGGCATGGCTATAGAGGAAGCTTGTTATGCCCAAGTAATCCCTACAAAGGACAGGGTTGAGGGACTCACTGCCTTCAGAGAAAAGAGAAAGCCTATCTATAAGGGAGAGTAAGGACAGCGTTCACGTAGCGAAAAAGCAAGGAGAAAGAACCGAGTGGGCGACAGACCCTTTAGCACTGGCACTTAAGGTCTGGGAGAGCTGATACATCTCTTCAGTAGCCGTCAATCGAAGGGGAAGAGGGGGTAAGAAAGGGCGAAAGATAAGACGAAGAGTCCATGCAAACAGATATTCTTTATGACAGCACTTTAATAATGAAGTAAGGGGAACACGTGTCAGCGCTACTCTTGTCCCTTCTTTCTGTCGCTTGCTACTTAGCCTCTCTAATGATGACACGACTTGTTAGGCTTTCTATAGGTTACATTCAGCCTTGCCATTGCTCATGGGCAAGAGTGGGAAGAGGCCTAGGAGTAGCACTAGGCTTTCCTTTTGCCTGGGTCTCCCACGGTCTCACAAAAAAAGAAGAGCAATAAAATAGATAAAAATAGATAAAAACTGTTCCTCTCAGTCATAGGACTGAATAAGGAAAAAGAGAGAGAGGAGAGTTTCTTCTTGCCTCTGCTCTCTAGGAGCTTCCGCCACGGCAGAGCCTTCTTCTCTTTCCGGTTGAGCCAGAGATTTCGCCCTCCTTGCTCTCTTCATCATCCAAGATAAGTGTGAACTCTTCCTTTCTCTTCATCCCAACAGAGTCCGAGGAGAGAAGAAGAGAGGAAGAGACAGACAGATAATCGTCCTCTTTGTCTGAGAGAAGATCGAGGCACTGTCCCTCTGGTTTGCTTGAGTAGCTGAACGAAGAGGGAGGGAGAAGAAAAGCCCCAAGCTCTATGCCTTCTTCTCTGTCTTCCCCTCCCCCGCAACTGCTGCTGGGAGAAGGCGAGGACATTCCATCGGACGAGAGAGCCTCATCATCAGCAAAATCTGCTCCGTCCTCTTCCTCTTCAGGATTCCTCGCATCCGCTACCTCTTCTTCCTGGATGAGAAGAAAGGAGCTTTCAATGCCTTCTTTCTCTCCTTCCTCTCCTTCTTTCTCCTCTCCCTCCTCTTCCATGCTAAGAGCTTCTCCTAGGAAAGACGCAAACATGTCTCTGGTTGCTTTGTCCACCAGCTCTTTCTCTTCTTCGCTGGTGATCGGCTCGTCCTCTCCTAGCCAGGTAGAGTCTGTTCCTCTGTCTCTTTCTCTCTCCTGAAAGAAGTTCTTCATTTCTCTCAGCAGCTCTTCTTTCTCTCTCTCTCCACAGCGAAGAGGAGGAGCTAACAGAGGGGCAGAGATTTCCTCTTCTTTGCTCGAGAGAGACACCGACGCAAGGAAGGGTTGTCTTGCTTGCCATGGACATCTAAGAAAGAAGGCTCCGGAAGACTGACGCTGTGTCTCTATCATCGTTCTTGTCTTTTGCTCTCTTGTCTTGGGAAGACCTGTTTTTTTCTATTCAATTACCGAGAAGGCCGAGTGTGAAGGAGCCTGACTTGACGTCCAGCGGGCGGAAGACGCTGGATAATAAAGAAAATTGCGAAATGAAGGACGCGTGGAAGGGGGACGGTGTGGAAAAGAGGGAGAGAGAGAGAGAGAGAGAGAGAGAGAAGGGAGACACAAGAGAGGATATGGTCTTTCTAATTTTGATGACCCTTTGAGTTTTCTGGGCTAAGAAGTAGATTGAGCAGTCAGAAAGCCCTCTTGTTAGGTGGCTTCTGGCTCCCATCCGCCCTTTTCCCTTCTCTCTCTCCCCTCTCTTCCCTCCGTCAGCCTCTCTCTCTTTCTCTCTCTCTCTCTCTCTCCTGTTTCCCTGCTCGTCGCTTTCTTCAGTTGGCCCTCTTTATTATCAGTTCGTCAACTTCCGAACCCAAGAGACCACACAGCCCCAGAAGATCGCTTTTGCCTTAAAAACGCTCCTCTCTCTCTCTCTCTCTCTCTTTCTCTTTCTTTCTCTGTGTGTCTCTCTCCTCCCTTGCCGATCTTCTGGGATGCTTGATGTCTGTCTGAGCGGCCCAGCGGTGGAAAAAGAAGGGCTCTCCCTGAGCAATGGCGCTCAGAAAAGGAAGGATGAGAAGGTGGGACTACGAAGGGAGAAAGGGAGAGGGGAAGACAGCTCAACAGACGAGACAAGCGTCAGGAGGGGAGATAGACAGAGTGTTTGCTCAATCCAGACAGAGTATCCCGAGGTGGATGCTTTACAGTTGATCTGCTGTGTATTTGCAATAGCCAGAGCTTGATAGAGACATCTGTCACATGCTAAAGAGAGAGAGAGAAAGAGAAGTGTTCCTTTGGAGCAGTCTCTGGCTCCCCGCAGTATCTCAGCGAAGAGAGAAGGAGGATGGACCAATAGTAGAGGCGGAGGATGAGACAGAACAAAGGTAACAAGTCAGAAAGAGTTGAAGCACACAATGGCTAATGAGAGAGACAGAAGAGAGAGAGTCACAGGCAGAGGCGGAGAGGCAAAGTGAGAGCGAGACAGAGAGAAGAGAGAGAGGACAAGACAGAGAGGACATATGTAAAAACTATAAAAGGAAGAGGCACTAAGAAACCATTCAGATGTCCTAAGAAAGGCAATACGGGAGGGGAAATAACCGAAGGGATGTCCAGAACAATAGGGAGAAAGAGTACCACTACTAGCGAGACAGAGCCACGGGAGCGGTGGCACACGTCACCCCGCCAAGTAAGCTATAGAGGTTTTAAGATACATGCAGAGAAACAGAGTAGTAAAGAGAGACGAGAAGGCAGAAAGAGGTACATTCGGTGGTGGTGACATACCCAGAACCAAAGGAAGTGAAAGGCCAAATCAGACACTGAGCTGCAAGACCAAAGTCCAGCCCAAACCCAATTTTCGGGTACGAGAGCTTCTTCTGCCACTAATATTGCATCTCCCCACTAGTATCCGGAAAGGAGGAGCTTAATATAGTACTAACTAACTGGTATGCGAAGGTTAGATTCGGCAATGATAGCTAATGGTTGTTACATTAGGTTCTTTGCACAGTAGACTTTGGCCAGACGCCTTCTGATGACGTGTCTGTCCTTTAGATCTGTAGCAGCTTGACAGAGTACAACAGGGACGGAAATGAAGACACGAGACAATGGCAATGGCTTGATAGTGGTGACCAAAGCTTCAAGGATCAGACAAGAAGAAAGAAAGAGGGCGACAGAGAGGAAAAAGGTCCACTCGAAGTGACTGGCGGGAAACAGCTCTCAGTGAACCACTTTGGCCATCATGTCCTAAGCTTTCTGAGAAACGACAATTTCAACAGATAGATAGAAGGGTAGACAGACAGAGTATCGCTTACATCAACAAAGGTCACTGTATTGTAGCGCTAGAGTAGAATATTGAGTACGAGACAGAGTGGTCCATGCACAGTCTTTTTGGAAGGTACCCAGAATCAGGGAGGGAGGATCGCTGATGGGCGGTAGTGCTTCACATCTCAGTAGAATCCAGACGAAAGTTCGCACTACTGCAAAATTGAACGCTATAAAATCACATATAAGAAGGAATAAAATAATGAGGAAGAAAGCATAAAGTGACTCTCCTGTACTTTGTAGTGCTTTCCTAGAACTCTTGAGACTTTGTTTGCTATAGGGGGGAAGAACTATTATTACTACCGTAAAATGCAATTCTTTTATGCAGGAGATGTGGCCTTTATTATCAAGTGCGACCAGCAAAGTCTTTGTTTGAAATTCCCATAAATACACGTAGAATAATAGGCATTTTCGCAGGCAATTTATCGTAAAGGCTTCACAGGTCGGACCATTGTTTCAGAATTACAAACCATTGTCTGGAAATTTATGAAACCATGAAATTAATATATCCGCTATAGCGCTTTTCGAGTTCATTACAATAGGAAATTTATCATCCATCTGCTCTGACGATCGTATATGTATGTCTATTACCTCTAGCGGACTTATAGTTTGCGAAAAAAGATAAGTAGAACATTCGTGCGCACCCGAAAAACAATGATTGGCAATTGTTGATCGTCGTATTTCCCCTTAACACAGAAAAGTGCAATCATTTGCGTAATAATAGTAAGAACAATGGTCCGACCGGCTTTCCTGTTCTCTTCCTACAGGTACGAGTATTTTTGGGAAGGAATGATCCTTTATTGCAATACTTAGGATATATTTAGAATTTTATCGCTTCCACACAAAGTTTGCTGTTTATGTTTTCCTAACGTTGAAGTTTTCAAATTCAACAAATACAATGTTGTCCCTTGTTGTGCAGTGGGGCGATCTTTCAAACTTGGGGTTGACTGGACGAGAAGTGAGCGAACAGAGAATAAACCTCTCTCTCTCTCTCTCTCGCTCTCTCTCTCTCTCCCCCTCTCTCTTTCTCTCTCTTCCTCTCTCTCTCCCTCCCTCTGTTTCTCTCAATCTCCAGCTTCCTCACTCCTCTCCTTCATCAATGAGAAGCTGCGCCTTTTTGCGATGTCTCCGGTCGGACGACGTACTTCATTTCCTTCTTGACTTTGTCCTGTCCCATCTTCTTTCTCATCAGAACCCGGTAGGATCGTAGAGTTTTCTTAGTGAAGCTTCTGACTTCTCTTTTTTCCGACCGCCTCTCTGCCTCTCCGGTCCATTCTTGTCGGCGTCTTTATTCTCTCCTGGACGGAAAGAAGTCAACCTTCATCGACGGGGGTTGAAACCTTCTGCATAGGAGAGAGAGAGAGAGATGGAATAAGAGAGAGAGCGTGTTTGTTTCTGGCTTCTTTTACTTAACGACTGGTTGAGAAAGGGAGAACGACTGTTAATAAGACTGCAGGGAAGTTTGACAAATGGAGATGTGTAAGAGAAAGAGAGAGGTGGGAATGAGATGATGGCTGAGTTGTCTGCTCCCTGCTCGATTCAGGTGTACTTCCTCTTAATAACTGTCTCTCTCTGTCTTCTAGTTTACTCTGTGTGTCGCTCTGTGTCTCATCAAGAGTCTTCTATTGCTGCCAAACAGTGCTCTGGTGGTAGTAGAAAGCGCAGCCACTACTAGCGCATCGGTGGTGCATTACTAGAACTATCAGTGTGGATTATCGAGGACAGAGAGAGAGAGAGAGAGAGAGAGACAGACAGAGAGAGAGAGAGAGAGAGAGCTAGCGAGAGAGCCAGAAACGGGAAATGGGTATTATAAATAGAAGTGAAGGAGCAGGGAGAGGTAAAAAAAAAATTCTAGAACGATGTAGACGTTAGGCACCTCGACAGAGAAGAGAGGAGGAGGACAATAGAGGAGCTCATATGGACGAGAAGAAGAGAGAGAGAGAGAGAAGGAAGCTCCAGCTTGAACTGCTGTCATCATAGGGTTTGCCCATAATAATAGTAACCGTGTTTCTCTCTTTCTCTTCCTCCAGAAGTCCCTGGGTTTGACCTGATGCTAGTCACCATGCGTGGCTCATAAAAGTTACGAGGAAGATAAGATGAGTAGAACAGGTTGAGATGAGAGAGAGAGAGCCGGTAAGGAGAGAGACAGAGAAGAGAGAAAGACCGTGTAGTAGAGTATTGAATAATAAAGGGAGGGAAGCCAGATCTTCACTTCAGAACAGCAGTGGCTTCGATCAGCAGCGTAGTTATAGGTCTAGGTCGGAATCGAAGTGATAAAGAGCTCTCCTGAGCAAGGGATTAGTGTTGGGAATAAAGACGCAAAGAGAGAGAGAGAGAGAGAGAGAGAGAGAGAGAGAGAGAGAAAGTAGAAAGAGCATGAAGAAAGAAAGAAAAAGGCGGTCAAAAGGAAGGGAACATCCGGGCAGTGGAGCCACGGGATAAAGTCCAAGAAAGCGAGAAAGAGGTTGCTCTCGTAGACTACGAGCGTGTTTTTATTTAAAAAAGAGCGACAAACAACAAGAGAGCCAGATCAGTCCATCGCAAGCTGCCGCGCACTTCTACCTTTTAAAAAGAGGACAGAAGAAGTCGTGCTGCAGATGTCCGCCGCCGATGACGTAGCGATTGAGTCCGAAAGCGGGGAATAAAGCGCCTTCTTCAAGCTCCCCGGCTGTGCTAACTTAACAGCCATTTTCTCTGCGTCTTCTCCATACAACTGGAGTCTCTCTTTTCCCTTGCCGTCGACGCACCGGGTTTTCTCTCTGAACTTTCTCTTTATCCGGGTTGCTCTGAGCCCTCAGCTTCTTCTCCGTCTTCTTAGCTGATGTCTCTGGCTCTGCCTCTCTCTCTATCTGGCTGTATCTCTATTTTCTCTCAATTTTGTCGTACCTCCCTCTCTCTCTCTTTTTTCTGACAAATCTCTTCCAATACCTTTCCCTGTCCTCCCGGAGACACCATTATGCTTCATTATCATTGATCACCTCTTCTTTCTATAGCTAGACTAGTCAAATCTCCTCTCTTGATACCTGTCACACAGAAGAATAAAGAGGACGCTGCTGGCTTCACAATAGCACTTTTGGGAGATGAGAGACAAGAGAAAGACACCCAGCGGGCACGCCAGAACTAGAGATTTAACACCGTGTGCTCTTCCTCGGTGCCATGTTAACGCTCTTAGGGCCCAATGGCAGTGTAGCTGAAGTTCCAAGAATAAACCTTCAGCGTTGGCCGATGAGTTCCAATGTCTTCTGGTATGGAGCTCCATGTATGTAGCCGAAGGCTGAACCTGAAGCTCAACAGAGATCAGAGGATCAATAGGAAACGCGTCATCAGCGCTTTTCACCCTGTTAGGAGCCGCGGAACACTTCTTGCCTCTATCATAGATTATCAAATGAATAGATTGACATTATTATCAACAAGCTGCCCCATGAACCATGAACTTCTTACTCGTCAGTTTGACCTCCTTGGTTGGCCTCTACTCTAAGCTACCTCAGGCTCCGTGACCGCTACTCCAGGCTCCGTCGTGACCGCTACCTCAGGCTCCACGATCGCTACCTTTGCCCACGCTGTAAATAGGCGTTACCGTGAACTCTGGCACTGACTACTTAACTCCCTAGGACCATGATCGCACCACCCTTGCCTGCTGCTACCCTTTCATTGTCATGTACCTCCGTCGTAGTCATGGCTTTCTATTTTGCAGCCAGGGTTGGCAAAGGTCAGTAGCACCAGGAGAAGAGTCGCTGCTGAACAGGGCCAACGTGGTATTAGCATAGGGTAGAGAGCGGAAGACACACGCCTAAGGAGTCCTCTTCTTCCTCTCATTCCCATATACCTCAGGTAAATTAATGAGTTAAGTTACGATGGAGTTTTGCCAAACCTTAGTACTTTGTTGGCGCTGAGACACTTCCCACGACAGGTCGCTCTGCCTTGTCATCTTTGCAGGCAGGAGCCCTAGTTAAAGGCGGAGTTGCAGCAAGCCAAACGTCTGATGTTGGGAAGAATGCTTTGAGCTAATAGGAAAAGAGACATTAAGTCGTCTGTTCCGCTACGTGGCTCTGTCAGCACTTCAACTTCTTCTACTGCTTCATCCATTTAGGTGCATTAACTAAAGACGTGCCCTAATACTAAGCGAGATAGGTAGTGAGTGACACAGTGATGCTGGCATGAGCGATTGTCTTGGAGACTTCTCTGTGCCATGAGACTACTGGCATCAATACTAGCAGAGGAAATGAAGAAAAAGCAGCCGGAAGGAGAGAGAAAATACTAGAGCTCTATGAAGAGTGAGCCAGAGATTAAGTATGAGCTTTGAGAGAAAGAGAGCTATGTCCCAGAAAGAAGTAAGGCACTGAAGAAAAAAGGCTGGAAGAATCTGCTCGAGTGCAACCATTCACACAATCATCAACCACAAAGGCTCATCTCTGAGAAACACGGCCGTGGCTTTTTTGAAGGGCTGGCGGCTCATTGGGATATATAGGCGTTGGCAATTGGTACCGAGTTTTGGGCCCCAATGAGGAAGGAGGGATGCTACCTATCCTCCCGCGTTTACTCTTTACTCTGTTGCGTCGCCTCTGTCCAATCCTGGAGTGCTAACGATCTCTCCCATCCCGGTCGCCAAGAAGCTAAGGCGCCGCCGTGGTCTTAGGCATAAGGAGGACTTTTTTCCAGCTAAAGCGAGGCTTGTCCCTGGGCAGGAACTGCAATAGTTGACTCGTAGGTTCCCCATTGAGAAGAAAGAGGGCCCAGGCTTGCCACGAGAATCAGGAGAGGAGACTAAAGTGACAGACAAGTAGGCAACAAGAATGTTCCTATAAATGACGAGATATGCAAAGAGTTTGGGGCTCTAGTCGGCGGACTGCGACCCTACGCCTGTGTTGACTCTGCCTTCAGCGCTTCAGCGGCTCCTTGCAGGCTAGGCAACTCCAACTGTAGCGGTGACACATCGCCCAATCCCCCGCCACCTGTCCATCGTCGAACTCCTTGGCTCGCGTGTCCGACAGTGGACGTGTATTCAACAACAACAGCATCTCCACTGACACTGACCATGTTGTACACCTGCGATTGAGCGTTAGGCAAGACTAGTGCGAGGGATATCGAACCAGGATGGTACCCTCTGTTTCCTTGCTTGAAGAACCTCAACACATACTATATCCACGTTTTTCTCAGTTCTTTCCTTGTCCTTCAGGGACTCACCTGATTCCGATAAAGGCGACCACCCGACTCTCTAGGGTTTAGTCTATAGGCTAGCATGGCGTTTCCTCCTAGAGCTGCAACATGTGACCTTGCCATAGCATTTACTTCGAAAAGGAAGCGCTGGAAGAAGACTCCTAAGCCCCCACCTAGAACAACGGTGACGCAAAATAGAGAGTGCGAACGTCTGAGACGCAGAGGAGACAAGGGTGGAAACAGCGATGGACGAGGACGCTAGAAGACACTCATAGCAACTGTTTTGCAAGAGGACGGCAGAGCTTCGACCCCAAAAGGCACCATGTAAAACCCCGCAGCTGGGGCGGAGAGGGTGAGTGATGAGGAACATGGAGGAGGCAAGGTGCATAGAAATTAGGCTGTACCTTCTTGAACTGCCCAGCTTTCTTTGATGAAGTGCAAGTTTACCCTTCCCAGGTATCTGTCCCATTGAGATGGTCGTAGAGAGACGTAATCATTAGTATTAACAGGAAGATGAAGAGAGAGCAAGAGGCACTTTAGTGAAGCTGTGAATCCAGCAAGGTAACTACAAGCTTAGGATGGGCGTATAGAGAAGTTTGCCTGTGCAGAGAGATGTCTCTCTGTGAAGTGAAGCGGTAAGAGAGGCAACCCAGCCTTCTACCTTGTGACCTGTGTCCCCGGAATGTAAGACAGTGGCGTGAGCTGGACACTCTGGCTCTGCACGTCAGAGCTAAGGCTGAGGCGGCGAAAACTCCGGGGTCGATGGGGCGTGAAGGCTGAGGCCTACAATTGGAAGTAAATTTAGACCAAAGGGGGAATCTGGGCATCGAAACAGACTTAGCAGGATGATAGCAGCGGAAAGAAGGCAGTCTCCTATAAGACAAGAAGAGAGAGAGATAAGAGAGCAACAATGGCTATCTCGAGACCTCTGATCGCGAAGTAAACAGACAAATATGGAAGGCTGCATATAGAGACGTCTTCCTCGTTTGACAAAGGATCAGGCTCTATATATAGAGGAAGAGCTAATGGTAGGCACTAAGGTATTGGAGCACGACGAGAAAGATAATCGGGAGAGCTGCACTCCCACGGACCTCGTCTGAGGCCCCTTCTGGCCAAGAAGAGGAAGGCAACATCTCTTTGTTGGACATGCTGCGGAAGAGAGGACGGGCGATGGGGCTGGACGGTCTAGTAGTCGCTACTTTCTGAACTGTGCTTCTTATCATCTCTTCCACAGCCTAAGAAAACTATCAGCAACGTTCTTTGAAGACGGACACCGAGATGGACATAGGCCAAGGATAGAGCGGCAGGAACAGAGAGCAAGCGAGGTGCCTTATGGAGGTGGAAGGCCCCACGGAACTTAAAAAGTATTCCTTGCCAAAGGATATGAAGTACCAGCGCCGATGGCACAGTGAGCCATTAAGGCTTATTAAGCGAACGCGGAGGACAACTGATTGAAAGCTCTGCAAGTAAGGAAATAGAATGGCCTACCCTAGGAAGCAAGCTCGGAGCTCTGAAGCCACCTGCAACGGGAACAGAGACAGCAGGTGTAAGATCGACCGACTTCAAGGCGTGACATCATTCTCTTGCAGCCCTTTGGCTCTCCCAGGCTTGTTCAGCAGCCAAAGCCCTGTAGCTAGCGCTCACCTTCTTGCGCCGTTGACGGAACTGACAATAGGGGGTCTGGACTCTCTGCCACCGCCATGGCCGTCAGAATCAGTTCAATCTGGGCGTGTGCAACCATCGGCAGAGGACCAGGGAAAGAAGAGATCATAGCGATCTGTAAGTCACCAACTGACGTCCATTTCTTGGACTGCTGCTCTCCGTAGGTATCCCTTATCTCCCCTGCCTTTCGCCCTCCGAAGGGTTTACATTCCACATTGAAGGGACTTCACTAGTCTAAGAAGTACTAGAAGGCTTTTGGCTCTTTGCATTCAGTCACTTTCTTTGCCCTTTCGGCCGTCTTACCATGTCGTCGCTTGTGAAGCCAACTCTCGTGTTGAGTCCAGAGATGATGCATGGAGCCATCAAGCGCAATTTAAAAGCGATACTATCGGATACACGGGCAAACAGCTCATTGTCAGAAAGTAGTAGAAAGTAGTAGAACATGGAGAGGGAGGTACAGCAACCACAGCGCAGAGTACCTTGTGTACATCTGGTTGAATAGCGCTGAGAAGGGCTGGTTAAGACGGGTATTGCGCATTCGGTTACCATCCACCTACAGTCCATTGAAATGAAGTTACAATGGAAAACAGAGAGTTAGTCGCGGTTCAACACAACCTGCTAGCCGTGAGGCCAGTAGCGCTGTCTGCGTCATCCAAGGGGCTATGGACAGCAAAATGCAATAACGAATTAAGTCGATCGGCAGTGGAGTGCAGTGCTAACTGGGGTACCTTCACCCTCCTGGTAGCCACGACCAGAAGGATATTTGCATTTAGCCGGCAAACACCTGGTAGAGTTTCTGCGTTGCATAGACTAATGCCCTAACGGAGCAAGCAGGGTCAATCGATTGATCATGTAACGTCTAGCATTAGATCAACAGAACAACGATGTACGTCAGGAAACGACCGAAGGAGGCTGCCCTGAGCACAGACTCCATCGCCAGGGCCAACTAGGGATCAACCATGAACAACGAGTAACAGCTGGAGTTGTGATGCTAACAATATCCCCCTTCATACGCATGCGGAGTTGACGGGGTTATCGATAGCTAGCTTTAGAAAGGAAAAGATCTGAGATGATCGTCGGCTTACCATTGGTGGCTGCTCATCCAGTAGCACAGACATGATATCCTCGTCAGTCTCATCGTCAACCTCTAGCACGAAGGCAGACTTGGGATCAACACTACATTTGACAGATGTCAAGGCGGGGACAGGAACGTCAGAATAATGTTCGCATATGTTGACAGTCAGCAGCCTCAGTTTTCGTGCTACCAACACTCCGCCGGTGGGCTACGTTTGTTTGACCGCCATAAAAGACGCCTTGTCCCTCTAACTGCTGCGTTGTAAGTTGTTCCCTCCACGCCATTGCGGTGACTTTCTGTCTCTCTGCCTTTCTCCAGCCCCAGAGCGTTCATCTCCTTCTCGCGAGCAACCAATTTGATAGGCACGACCGTAACACTGTCCCTAATCTTTTATCTCGGTGGCGTTACCTGTCAGCATCGTCGTCCAGCTCCCTATCACTATCTGAGCTAGAGTCACTTGAATCGGAGTCTAGGATACACCCTGGATAATAAATATCGGTGAGAGCTTTGTCTCCTCATTCGTTGGCTCTAGAGTGCTTTCTTTGCCCCTCTCTCTGCCACTCTGTCCCTCTCTCTGTCCCTCTGTCCACCTCTCTCTCTCTCTCGCTTGAGTCTGTGTCTCTCCTTGTCTCTCTTGCTCAGACACGCTGTCTTTCTCTCCTACTCTCTCTCTGCACCTGTGAAAAAAACAATCTCATTCTAACCCTTCCGTACCTGGAACAGGTGTCAGCTCCTGTGTGCCTCCATCGTCAGCCCGTCCCTCTTGGCCTATAATTGACTCTCAGCGGACGTACTCCCAAAGTCCCTCGGTCAGGTTTGTTTGATAAAGATGCTCTTCACCTTTGCTCACCCGCTTCCCTCTGCATCTGTCTCTTCTAACAAGCGTAGGTCCTTTTATACCCTCCTCCCTCTCTTTCTCTACGCTCTGTTGAAAGTACTTCTTCCAACGCATAATGTTTCTAAATCTTACCTTCTGGCGCTATAATGGTGACGTCCTCTGGATGTTCACCCACGGATTCCAATGTCTCTGGGCCTGCTATCTCCGCGTCTCTCTCTATCTTGATCCTCTCGCTCTCTTCCCTAATGCTATCTAGCGGCTTGTTGGATGGTCCAAAGTTCCCTAGCATCGGGTTCAAAGAGAACAGTTCGCCGACCCCAGGACTTCGAGAGCCATCCTGCAGAGAACCTGCAGCGATAACAGCACGTGAGACAAGGGTCTTGATTCAATGACCAAGCTTAAGGTCAGAGATGAAGTGAAGAAGGGTTTTGATAGGAAAGAAGAGATGACGATATGAACGATCTTGAAAGAGTAAGTCTCTTAGACCAGGTCATCGCCATCGGATGAGTTTTAGAGATAAGAAATATTCATAACAGAACTGCTATCAGAGAGGAGCTCGTTTACGAGAGCGAGCGAAAGAGAGGAGCAGGGCATATCCCCTCCCTTCCAAATGCTTAGCCGGAAAGGTGACATCTTAAGGGGGAAACACTTGGCCTTTACCCACCCCAACCATCTTCAGAGAATCTAGTCGGTGAGCGGCTGGTTAAGGTTGGAAGCATCTTATCCATGGCGACAGTATTAGCCTTTTGAACCTTTTCCTTGTTGCTTGAGGAAAGCTCTTCAATTTGTTGCTGGAGCTCTACGAGACGGCGGTCTTCGTCATCCTAGACGGAAAACATGCAGCCATTGTGAGAGCAGAGAGGTTAGGACGTGATCTGTCAATAGCCTTCTCTATAGATGTACCTTGATCTCTATGTTCCTACTGATGCGCAAGACTTTTCAGCGATTCAAGGACAGGAGTTGATACGGATAAACGAGAGGTCAGTGAGTGAATGCAGCCGATCTCTGGCAGGGAGGATGGAAGGGCTGCCAGAAGCATCACCACTAGGCAAAGGTAGGATGAAGGATCTATGAGGAGAGAGAGAGGGCAAGGACTAGGCGGCATCAGCTATGAAGAGTAAACGAAAGAGAGATTGAGGCCGAGTAAAGGATATCACAGAGAGTACGGATCGCAGACGACGTCTTTAAAGTGAAAGGTCGGGAAAATTAGCAGGCAGGCCCCTATGGTTGCTCCCCAGATCTGCAACCGACAGTCACGAGCTTCACTAATGGCGAGGAAGTTCGTAGTTGCAATAGAGCAGGAGACGCACCAGGAGGGGGAGGTAACGCAGGCAAATACATCGCTGTGCCCGTGGCGACGCCAATGATAAGAGACGAGCCGACTTGAATTTGGGTCTCCAAACAGAAGGCGGCGTTCATTCCCAACACCTTCAACTAATGACTGACTGATTAGTATTGGGTTTACGGCTAACAGTGAAAAGCAGCAGGAGAAGAAGCCTTAACAAGAGAATTCAGGGAGCCTCTCTGTCGTTACAGTCTGTTGCGGGATGTGAAGAGAGAGCGCAAGAGAGTGCAATGCGCGATTGAAAGACGCAACTCGATGGAATCTGAAGTGAAAGACGATGGAAAACAGGAAGGGAAGAAAGTAGACTTGTAGTAGCTTTACCCTTGAACCATAAAGTCTCACGCTTTCCCTCTCCAGTGTGCATTTGAATGCTTTACCTTTATCATGAGCTGCCTCTGAAGTTCATACTCCAAAAAGGGAATCGCATCTGATACAATGGTTGCATTTACATCTCCTACTCCTCTCCTCCTCTGACGGCACACTCTGGCCTGTACTAAGCACCCACGCCCAGAAATCGCCATTCCTAGGACAGTAATTGCCGGGGAAGAGCCACATAGAGGTAAGACAATGCGATGGGCACGGGCATGGCCTTGAGGCCAAAGAGACGTAAGACCCTTTCGACGCTCGCTCTCGAAGACAGACGGAGACGGCGAACTCCAAAAGACAGTCACCGTATGCTAGAAGGTAAGGCTGAGGCCAACGTATTGGCCCATGTTCAAAACAGGAGGAGAGGCAGAGCTAAAGTCGAAAAGTGGGGCGAGCCAATGGTTGTTGAACGTGTCAACTAAAGTGGCCCCAAGACTCAGCAGGAACAGGAGGAGATCCTGGAGCAGAAGAATTAGGCAAGGGGATGGGGCCCATTGGTCAATATCTACCTTCTGGCGGTTCGATTGTTGCTAATAGCACCTCCGGTACCCACTTTCTGCCACATAACCCACAGGGAACAATGCGCATGTTCGCGAAAGGGGCGGAGGACTTCGCGTAAGGCACGTGGCAAAACGCGCAAGGAAGGAACCTGAAGCGACAAGTCAATGCCAGGCTCTCACAACTTCTCGTCGGCGGAGGGAAGAGCCGGTTGTCAACGGAAACAGCAGGGCAAGGGGCATAGTCCAAAACCTAGCCCTAACCGAGAGAAAAGAGAATGGCAGCTGTAGAAGCGACAGCGTTAGAGGTATCATTGTTTAGTAAGAAGCATACTTGGCCGTCCGCCTTGTGTTTTCCCTTCCGCCGGCTCTATTCTTGCTAGTAAGGGAGGCTAGAGTGCTGGCACTTGCAAAGAAGGTGGACGCCCTGGATCCGGAGTAGAGAAGAGACGAAGCAGCCTGATCGGTCTCATCTCCGCGATGCTCTGCTTCCCCGTCTTCGCGGTTCTCCACTCCTGTCACTTCATCACTTGCAAGATTCTGCGGTATGGAGCTCTGTGAAGGGCCACTGCGCCTGTAAAAATACGGATCCCTTACGAGAGCTGCTGTCCCACTGTCGTTAAGGAGCAGCAAGAAACGTAGCGTGACGAGAAGGGCAACATACCGTATGAGCATTTTGATGGGATCAAGATTAACAAGTGGACTAAAAGGACCTGACGAGGACTAGATGCAAGGGCAGCGAGGCCGAAGCAGACATCACATACGCTAAACAACTTGAAGGCTAGTGGTGGAGCTGCAGGACAAGGAAGCATAACACAGAGAAGAAGAGCATAGCGAGTCACCTCGCGGACAACATGTTCACCTGGCAGAGAGGACACAAACGTCGTCATGAATGGTGCAGGTTTCTGTGTATCCTAGCACAAAGTGACATCGCAGACTCCTGGCATTCGACCGGACCTCCTCTCTCAACTCTGACCACCAGGCGTCCCGTGTCTCCTGGTCTGCAAGGTTCGTTGCCAGTTTGCCTACTCGAGAAAAAGGCACGGCTAGTAAGCACTACGCTCCAAACAATCGCGCTTGATAGGAGGGAAGGGGGATGCTGGGCAATGAAGAGTAGTCCAAGGAACCATACAGAAGTTGTAGCGGAACTGCAGTTATGTGGACGGCGAAGGAGATAACGGCTGATGACGGGCATTGGCTAACCAATTATCAGCCTTAAGTCACTGAGGCGCCAAACAAGGATGTTGGATGTCCAAGAAAACTCTACCTAAGTACTTGACTGATCTTGCTGCTACGACGCCGCCCAGCCTCATTCTGGCGTCCTCCTTGCCAAACTCCTTCAAGGTGAGAAGCTGTACGTCATCAGTTGAGAGACTAAAGCTTCCCCCACGAGTCCGCTTGCTAAACATGCGCCAGAGTGAGGCGCGAGGGGATAGCCCTGCAGTGAAAGCACCTTTAGCGGAGCTACAGAGCTATGCTAAACCACAGCACGATGTAAAGAATGGGAAGGTAGGCTGACGCGCCAGTGGAAGGCGTGAAAGAAGAGGCAAGTAGCAAATAAGGGTTGATAGAGTCGATGGAGGGCTAAGCCCAGTCGATGGCACAAGCATTGGCCCAGCGAAGTGGGATCTCGGGAATTTCCCCTTAGGCGGCAGTTTGGCAACAGCCTACCTGGCTTGGTCTTAGGTGGAGATATACCTGCCATTCCTGACTGTAAAGTAGGAGCACTAGGACCAGGATCTTGTCCGTGAGAAAGAGGGAGCGCAGAATTTGAAGGCGCATTTCCAGCGTGGCCTTCCGGATCTCCAGCCCCATCGGCCTTCAGTTGTTCTTGCAGCTGTGCTACACGCTCATTGAGCTCAAAGGCGGAAGTCCTAGGCCTTGGAGAGCCATCTAGCGAGGCATCATCCTGAAGAGAGAGAGCGCTCTCAGGCTGAACCCCGCCTTCTAGGCCCTGACTCTCACCTGGCAGAGTTGTAGAAAGAGTCAAGCACCCCGACTTTCAATGGGACAATGGTAGGAGGATACGTAAGCAGGAGGCTAGTAGAAAAGCGGTATTGATCGTGTAACGCAGTGACATAGAAACGAAAGAAGTGAGAGAGACATCTGCGTTCAAAGTCCAAAGAAGGAGCAAGGAGAGAAATGAAGTCGTGGAGAAGAGTCAGTTAAGCGCTAGAACTGTGGCCTTGGTAACCTAGCTTAGCTGCCTCTTACCTCTCGTCGTCAACTTCACGGCTGTGCCGAACGCGCGAGCTACTATTCCACTGTCACCTTCCACATCAAAGTGCTGTTGGTAGGCCAGAACAGCATTTCCTCCCATGTCTAGGACTTTCTTTCCTATGAGCGTGGCTACTTTGGACGAGAGACGATAAAGGAGAAGCTTCAAGGCGAAGGTACACAGCACAGAGAGAAGAGAGGAATAGCAGAGGGGATCAGACAAGCAGAGGCCAGTGTTAGCCTATCACAGTCGTGGCAGAGCTTCTGAGGCTCCACTGGGGGGGGGAGGACGGCCTATCTTACCGCTCTCACACTTTGATGGTCTCCAACCCATCTTCTCCCAGTCTCTCAATGACTAAGAGCAACTATGATAGCTCTACAGCTTATCACCGCTTCGGTCCCCCTCCCTTCTAGCCTATTTTGTCTAACTTTTCTCCAGCTGTGTCTCCTGGCTTCGACGTAGCGTTCTTCGAATGATCTCTCTACATACCTGCCGGGATTCATTGCTCCGTCTGGAGGATCTAAAGCTGTCTCCCCATTCGTACTCTGGGTCGTCGTCGACCACTAGCTCTTCGACGAAACCATAGATCTTCTGCACATTGTACAACTGCTCTGAGAGCTTTGAAAGGCCAAAAAACTGGACGCCAGCGGAGGAGTCACGGAAGGGATTGATGTCACCTATGAACTGGAGCCTGCATATTAGGTGGACAAGAGAGAGAGGGTGGTGGTGAAAGAAGCAGTAAGAGCTCCTAGAGAGGCAAAGAAGCCATGCTCTTGAAGAACAAGCAACGAAAAGATAAAAGCATGTGAGCACTAAAATGTAAAGGGAGACACTGAGGGAAAGGCACCTTAAAATCAAGTGGAGCTCCCCTCTAACTCCTTGCAGTGTGTCATAGATGGGAAACCACCCGCGGATTGCAAGTTCATTCTTATGCTCCGTATCGGCCCGCATTAGCAGCGGGTTGAGGTCAAGATAGACCACGCCCACAGCTTCTCCTGTCGTATAGTTGTCATAGTCCATCACCCGGAACTCTATCGGTCGGCTCTGGAGTATGCCGTCATCGGCAACTTCCATCCGAAACTCCTCATCCCACTACCGAGGAAAGACACGTGCAGGTTGAGATGACAGACCAAAGGATGAGAACAGTAGCTTATGTTAATATAAAGGCTTAGAAGTGTACGAGCGCATACAGAGCATGAATTATAGCATAGACCTTATGCATGGCTCCTCACACATCAACTATACCTTTGGGTCCAGCGTCTTCTTACAGATGGAAGTGCGGAACTGGTAATGCTCCAGCATGATCTCTACGTAGGCGTCCGTGAGGCCACTGCTCCGGTCCATGACTGGCAGATCTCGAGCCTCAACGACTCGGATTTTTATCGTTGAGGGCATGGCTTGTTCACTTTTCTTCACCTCACCAAAGTTCAGTCCTCCGCTTCGGAAACTCCTAGCAACCGGCGATCTCTTCCTAGGCCAGCCAACGCCGCCAGATTGAACTTGCGCGAAGGCCTATCAGAAAGCACATGGCCGAGTCAGCGCGCAGCGTCCCACCGATAGGCTATGCAAGGGCATAGAGAGGCCTGGGATGACCCACTAGTCCAGCAGCCTTGGTCTATGTTTGATCAGAAGCAAGCTTCAGAAGCAGATTAGCAGATTTCATCAGAAAGATTTCTGTGCCTCCTCTGCCGCTTGGATGACGATCGATCTTCAATCTTCATCAACACCATATCAAACATCAAACTGATCACATAAATATCAATATTCAGTCTATAATCGGTAACTAGACTGCCTATTAAATCAATTAAAGCAGTTCGATTGGTAACTGGACATGGAGGTGAGAACAAGAATCTTCAGAATCTGGGAAATGTGAAGCTGAACATAAAGGAGAAGGAGGAAGACTCATTGAGTCAAAAAACGGAGAAAGTGCAAAGATGTCGGATGCCCAGCATCTTCAAGAGATAGCCTGCTGGCGCCCGTCATTATTTCTATTATTAGGCGCCATGCATAGTTTCCTTCCCTATTAGCACTGCTCCTGCTGAAGCCACCTGTTAGCTAGCCTTCATTCAGGAAAGGCTACTATACCCCACTGCGATCTGCCGGGAGGGACATACTGTCTAAGGTCAATACCAATCGTCATTGTGACGGCTTGAGAGGCAGGGAAAAAATGGAGGTCAGCCTTCCAACGGTCACCGCCGCCTTCAAGGATCTGGCAGCCTCAGTCCTGCAGTCACCATCAGCCATCGCCGTCTCGGTGCTCGTTCTCGCGGCCATCTTCCCCCTCATTCCCATCTTCCTCCTATTACTCTTCTTGTTCTCACCTTGCCTAGCTGGAGGAGTGATCTGGTGGTACTTTAGAGGAGATAAAGGCACCTACCAGGTCGGTCGTATGCTAGGGCGGCAAGAGGGCGAAGTGCATTACTGCTTCTTATCTCAGCAACCGCCTTGTCTCACTCCTGCCATGTCTCCCGCCGTCTAGCATTGCTGGTTGTTGTCCAGGCTAGCTGCCAAAGCTTAAACGCTGATTCCCTTGTGACGCTTCGCTGTGTCCTTTCAGGTGCTGGATGAGTCCACGCAGAAAGCTGCGCTTGGTATCAGGGACCACACAGCAGATCATGAGTCGAGCTCAAATGCGCCGTCTCCCGAGCTACAAGTGAGCGAACAAGACCAGCACGACTGGTTAGAGAGCCGCAAGATGTGTGCGCATTGCGGGACACGGTCGCAGAAGTATGGGCCTGATTAACGGACTGTATAATTTTGGCGGCTCTGTGCTCTCTCTCTTTAACGTCCGCTGCCATCTCTTGCAATTTCTTAGAACTCTACTAGCTCTCTTGAATTTGTACGAATTCCTATCTCCTTGCACGACACGAGTAACTCTACCTTGTCCTGCTCTCTGTCTAGCTCTCCTACTTTCTCCTGACTTGTGACTGATTGATGATCTCTGATCTCATATCAACCTGCTGTTTAGTACATATCGCTCTGTTTCTGCTTCTGCTAGGGTGCGACTAAGGAGCCTCTCTTGCACATCGTCTGCTTTAATCCAGGTTAACCCGTTGTTCTGCCTGTAAGATGGTCTACTACTGCTCCAAGGAGCACCAGAAGGTTGACTGGAACGCGCTTCACAAACAGAAATGCCGCAAACTGAGGTATGCCCAAAAGACAGGGGCGGAAAGTCGGGGGCTGGGTGTCAAGGGTAAAGCGGACAAGGTGGGCAATGGCATTTCAAGCTCTCAGTGCGGCCTTATCCATCAGGGCTTGCCTCGAAGATGAAATATTCTCAGATGGCAAAGAGTTCGCCGCCGTTCTTCAGGATTGGAACATCTTCATGTCCAATGCAGAGGTACTATCCTCTTCCCATCTACCTTTCTCCTCTTCCTTCAAAGTCGTTCCGGTTCAACTATACTCCTTGATTGGCCATCTCCGATCCGCCGTATGTCCATCTTATCTTCGTCTGCTACACCTTCACTATCTGCTTTGGGATGCTCTCTCTCTCTCTCATCGTGCCTTCTTATCCTTGACTAGCCTCTCACGCCCGAAGACCTTGATCGCCCGTTGGACGGCTGGGAAAGTTACTTTTCACTCAGAGACAGGGAAGTCGGCTCTTTCAACGCTGGCTTTTACAGCCCGCATGTCCGAGCTCTTACTTGGTTGACACAATGGGCTATGACCGTAGTATCAGGTAGTTGCCGTTGATAGTGTCCGTCTTCCCTCCCTTGGTCAACAACTGAGGTCAGTATGCTTACTTCACTCCTCCTTTCCCTTACGAACTCCAGCCTGTCGCAATATGCTCTTGACGTCAGCTCTGAAGCCTAAGCGAACCCTAAGGATCCATGTTGTGGATCCAATCCAGGACCGAGAATGCATGTTCGCGCACTTATCCTTCGCCGAAGTGGCCAATTTCCTCCCCGAATACTCCAATGTAAATGCTCAGCAACCTTATTTCACATCCTTATGTGGTGTGTCATTGGCTTCGTGTTCATCTGAATCATTGACTCACCTCTATGGCATCACTGCTCATCGTCTTTCACAGGTTGAGATCTCGTTCATTGGCCCTGGAGTGTCTACTCTAACGTCAATGCCTCTCCAAGAGTTTCGGTCTCCGTCAAAGAAGGCTCATTCTCCCTTATCGCTCAAGCTGTATTCACTACCCTACCATGAATTTATAGCGCAGTCGAACTCCATCCGACCCGACCTGATAGTAATGTTTAACATCTCTATGCTGGACCTATCGGCAGACGGATGGAGAAAGCTACTTTCGACCTTTCACAAGGTCAAGGCTCCCGTACTTCTCACACTTCAGGACGAGTAAGTGCTCCTTAGTTATCAATTCTACTGCTAAGGTCGCCCCCCTCCGCTGTCTCCAGCGTCTTTTTCCTTTTTGCTGTTATCACTTGCCTTGTAGTCGGAAAGGAGCTTCCTGCCGTGACTTGCTGGTGCTTTTTCGTTTTTTGTTCCAAAGACCACTGCGCCATACCTTGTCTCTCTTTAGACCCTTATCAGTGGTCCACATTACTGCTGGTTGTCACTAACCCTCCCCTAATGCTTTCCTCAGAGTGGATGCATTCAGCACTGAACAAGTGCTTCTAAGCAGTCCAGACAGCAACTCTGCATTGCCTCAGCTCCCTTGTCCTGCCTTCAAATCAGTGTTGAAGGTCGGAAAGAATGCCTTTAGGTGCCTCCAGGTGGGTGCTAGGGGTCAACGGGGGACAAGCCACTTATAAAGAGCGCCATTCGGGTGGCTCTCCTAGCTGCTAGTCGTCTCTTTTGGTGGAAGTCGCTATGGTTTTCTTCTTCTGGGGTTCCTTGTGCATCCATCTGGCTTCCCCTTACTGCCTGTTCTTTCAGTTCCTTACGGCCGTCTACCTTCTAGGGCCTACTCCACTAATTTCTCTGCGAAGTTATGCTCACCGTCCTGTAACTCGTGTTTCTATAGGAGGTATCAGCGTTTGCGGGCACAATTGACACAGTCCAGGAGACCGTCTCCAGTAACAGTTACTTCCTAGTTGTGCAGGCCTAAGATGTAGTTCACGATGAAGAAATGTATATCCACATATATAACAGACAGACAGGAAGGAAAGAGAGAGTGAGAGAGAGGCAAGCACAGACGAGCACCAGGAGCTATTCTACGGTCAGTGGAGAGGAGTTTGTTCAGTCTTGAAGATCGAATGAGGCTATTAGCACAGCATTGCCCCTGCAATGCGGCAGGAGAATATTCACATATTTAATACCTCGCTTATGGACGACCGTCCTTGCTGACAAGTTGATGAGTCACAACAAGATGCTACTATGTACTGCTACTGCTTATAGTCCTGAGCTAGCAGCTTGAACACCAGAAGCTGAAGTTCCCAACTACGAAGCCTTAAGAGCCAGCCTCGTTCCAGAAATTTAGCAGAAGTGAAAATTCTAGAACGAGACCGCGGAACATCAGACAGGACACCCGCAGCGACACGTTATTGGTCTCTATCCAGTCGGGCCTCGTTGATCATCATCCCCACAGCACGAGGAATCACCCTTCTACACCCCTTACGATCATATTTTTGCCAGCTGTCGTCTCTAGAGTGTTAATACCTCTCTATATCTGGGAACAAGTTCCTCTCAGCTGGTCTTCAATAAGCGTTTGTCTGAAGCATGCAAACCTGAACATCAGCCGGCACTTGGCCTTCGAGCACGCAAGCAGCTGGGGTCCTCCTGGCTGGGAGAGCACAGTCTGGAGTGATGAAGGTCAAAGGTTGCCGATGACGAGACAAAAAGTCAGGAAAGTCGCCATCGCCGCGCGGGCCAACTTTTCAAAATCGGTTCTGTAACCGCACAATGAGGGCAAACACATCACCTTCATCCCAAATAGATGGTTCATACAAGTTCTATATCAGTAATAAGAAGAGTAAGCTTCTAATTTATTTCTTGATATTGTGGATTGGTGAAGAAAAAGGGAACGCAGAAGAATGCAGAATACTAAGCTGTATGGTTGGCGTACGGTCTACGAACAGAAGCTTGTTAGTATAATGACGGTGTTTATCAACTTCCGAAAAACGCCGACCGTAATACCTCCCACCCATCGTAGGGGCTTCATCACAATGGTCGCCCTCCCATCCCGGCCTATTATTGAACATGAGCTCCGTCGTGAGGCCTATTAACGCTTGATACCATAACTTCGCCTGATATAGATCCATATTACTAACCCCAAAGTCCCAGGTTGTCTTACGCACTTGAAACATTGATCTGTACACTTCAAAACCAATAAGCCGTATATTAGTGGGCCTTTAAGGAAATATTTCCACAGCCCTGGTTTCTTTCCCAATTTGTAAAGTTACGTGGCATAGTAATACGGAAAGGAGCCGCCCCTCTTCTTTCCAACCTGTGCCGAGCCCAACAATAGAGACGGCAAGCTCGAGGAAGATTCTGGAAGAGTTACGGAGAAGACTGACGAATAAGGTATGTAGAGAGAGAAAGAGTGAGATGGAACGTCAGAGAAAGAGCACGATGGAAGCTGCAAAATGAGTTAACGCGAAACTTGCCTAACTTTCGTTTTTCTCGCTCCCGTCATTCCGACGCGGAGCTCTGCTTTTCTTGAGCTCTAAAAGGCTTTATTTTCGCCTAATTTCTCTTACTTCACCTCCTGATTGTGGAGAACCGTTTTGCAATATTATCTCAGAACAGCGTACAGAGCCTATGGCAGCGACCTTGTTGGTAAATGAGACGAAGGTGCCGAGAGTTCAGTCCACTTCGCCTTCTTCGAGTGCGAATACGATTGATGTAGACGGAGACTCTGCAGATGAGAGCGCTATACGTGGCTACAATGTGCGGATAAGCGAAGAAACGTTAAGTGAGGACTCAGATGACACCTCTAGCACCTTGTCAGAGAATGAAGCTTGTTGTCCCGTTGCTGTCATAGTCTCATCACCAGCGCTTACTAACAAGCCGGGCCTTTCAGCAGACGATTCGAATGGTGAAGGGACGAGTGTGGAACTTCCACAGGAGTCTCAAACCGTCAAGAAAGGATGGTTCCCGGCGACAGCAGCAGCAACCCTTTCGAGGAGGGTGCTGGCAGGTTACCTCGCAAGGCCTACGTACACTTTTGGCTTTTTGAGAACTTGGAAGAGGCGCTTCTTCCGCTTAAAAAGCGATGGACTCCTCTGGTACAACTCTCGAGACCATTCGAAACCCAGAGGAGAATTGCGCTTTACTATCAATACTACCATCGAGTGGATCGATGATAGGGAGTGTGCCTTCTCGCTCTCTTATGTGGAGGTCTTGGACAAAAGGGGAGAATGGGTTGCCAGCGAACAACCGATGTACTTCCAGGCGGAATCATTAGAGCTGAGGGATCAATGGGCAAGCAGTATACGAAACAAGGTCATGGGACTGAGGAGAGAAAGAGATGCATCTCTCATTGAAGTAGGCGGACAGGTCAAAGGCGAGTCCCCCAAGGAGAAAGCGGACAAGGAGGAGGCTGTTAGACGGCAAAAGGAAGGGAGACATCAAGCAGAGCTCTTTCATAAGCGCTACGAGCTG
>FLMG01002053.1:0-12503 GCA_900088475.1 Hyphochytrium catenoides | reverse complement strand
GAGAGAGAGAGAGAGGAAGAAGAAGAATGAGAGGCAGGAGGAAAGGGACAGAGTGATAACAGGGACGGGTTGTCACGTCTTTAGAGCCCAACCGCGGCAAGGCCGGGCGGCGATGGAAGGATGTCTGTCTGATTAGCTTCTGCTGGTTTGTTAGGGTTATTGAGTTACTGCTCTCTCTCCCCTTAAATCATGACCCCACTTCTTCTCTCTTTCCTGCGTTCTAGTATAATGGTACCGCTTCTCCCGCATCTCTTGAATCCTCTCTTCTCTCTCTCTTGCCGCTCCCTCTGGGCTCTGCACTGCTGCAGTCCCGTGCTCTCTGTCATAGTCTCTCTCTCTCTGTATCTGTTGTCCCTTGAGATCTCTCTCTCTCTCTCTCTCTCTCTTACTGTCTCTCTCTCTCTGTTTCTCTCTCTCTCTCTCTCTCTCTCTCTCTTCTCTCTCTCCTTTCTACCTCCCTCTCTCTCTCTTCTCCTTCTCTTTGTACGCAGATGATTGATTTGTTTTCCAGGCATCCCCTCGGGCAGCGTATCTTGGGAGAGAGATACCAGTGTATGCGGGAGGGGATTTGCCGAAAATAATCGATCTTGTTGACAATGGGGGAACCACGAAAGAACCTATCTCCCAGCTATTCGGACGACATACCAGAGCAGTACGTACGAATATACGACGAGTTACCAAGAATAATGGGCCTACCACTATTGGTCAGAGAAAGGCCGAAAGTAGTGTGGCTGTAGGAAATGAGGGGAGGACATGGTGGGCGATGATGGGTGGAAGTGGTCAAGGAGGGCACTTCAGGCTCACACTCACATAGACAAGGCAGAGAAAGAGAGAGAGAGAGAGAGACCAAGAGAGAGAGAGAAGAAGAGAGAGAGAAAGAGACAGAGAGAGAGAGACCAAGAGAGAGAGAGAAGGAAAGGGCATTGTGACCGAAAGAGGAGACGTGGAGGACGTGCTCGAGAGAAAGACCTCCCCAGTCCGTAAGTTGCCCTTTCCTTGCACATTAGCTGCAACTGCAGCGCATCGCCGCCCAAGAGAGAGAAGAGAGAGAGACAACTTGGTCTTTGCTGAGAGGATGAGGACCGTAGCACCGGAAAGAAAGAAGAGTGTGGCGGTTGTCGGCGGAGGGATCGGGGGCGTGTCCGCGGCCTATCACTTGGCCAAGAAAGGGCATGAGGTCACGCTGCTGGAGGCGGAGGAGCAGATAGGAGGCCACACCTACGCAATCGATGTCGATGGCTACCCAGTGTAAGTGCCCGGGCAAGCGGTCTTTGAATGGGAGTCAATTATTCCCTTGATGGCTGCGTATGTCAAGGTCTCTCTCTCTTTTTGAGGTGTCTTTCCTTGGGGTGATGTCCTCTCTCAAAGTTTCTCACTCTCTTTTTCTCTCAATCGTCCAGTTCCCACTTCCTTTAAGATCTTCTGTCTATGTTTCTTTGGCTTCACTCTCCCTCTCCACGTGGATACCTGTTTGCTAGACCTCTCTCTCTCCATCTCTCTCTCTCTCTCTCTGTCTCGTCATTTTAACCCTGAGGGCGTTCTCTTCTCTCTTCAGGGATGTTGGCTTCATGATGTTCGGGGACTCCAACCCTAACATAAAGGCTTGGTTCAAGTCCATGGGCATCACAAAGGAGAATGGGACCACCAACTGCAGGATTCCTATGTCGCTCTCTGTTGTCTCAGATGTAAGTGTAGAGATCTTCTCTACTGTCTTTCTTCTCCATGTTCCTCTCACTCTCTCTTGCGGCCTCTTTCTTCTCACTTCTCTTCTTTCTCTCCTCTCTGACTCTCAAACGTGCCATCCCTTCCAACATTCATAATCACGCCAGGCTCCACCGAGCGCTATGTGGTCTCTACCCGTTCCTCACTATTTGTTTCTCTACCCAGTGTAAGGGTAGTCGAACTCAGCCTTGTCCTCTCTCTCTCTCTCTCTCTCTCTCTCTGTCTCTCTCTCTTTCTCCCTCTCATGCTTCTGTGCTTCAGTACCCAGGAGACTTCAACTTCTCCTCGCGGACGCCCTTCGTCAAGCTCTCCGACCTCTTCAATTTGAAGCTTTGGAGACTCATCATCGACATCTTCCGTTTCACTACTCATCTCATAGCGAGAATGCCGATGAAGGAGAAACAGACCACTGACGAATGGAAAAGAGAGAGACATTACTCGGACACTTTCTACCGCATCTACTTCTATCCATTCGTCGCCATCCTCTGGACCATTCCTCTGAAAGATGTGATGGAGCTCCCCGCAACGCAGTTCCTCCGTTGCTTGAAGACCCACGCTCAGAGTCTATACATTCCATTCTGGCAGGTGAGAAGAGAGATAATAGATTTCTTTCGTCTCTCTTCCTTTTCTCGCTCTACATCCGCCATCGCCAGAGTCCTTAGGTGACATCCTTCTATAGTTCCTCTTCTAGTCTTACTTCACTTCCTCCCTGTACGCCCCACTCTTCTTCACTCTCTCGAACGTGTTTAGGCGATAGCCTTTGTTTCCAATCACTTTTTCATGTGCTTTCTCTCTCTTTCGCCCTTCTCTCTCTCTCTCTCTCTCTCTCTCTCTCTCTCTCTCTCTCTCTTTCTTTCTCTCTCTTTCGCGCCACCTTTGTGTTACTAGGTTAGCTAACTTCTGCATAGGTGCTTCTAGGGACCTTCAAGATGCGTGTGGAGGGCCCTAAACACCTGTGGTGGTATATCGGCTCCAAGTATAAGGCTGCTTTTCAGAAGGTCTTTAAGGAGATGGGAGGCGCCATCAGATGCAATGCTCGAGTCAAGACAGTAGAGAGAGGAGGTAAAAGAGCATATCAACATAGAGAAGAGGCAAGAAAAATCTGAGAGAGAGAGAGAGAGAGAAAAATGCAGATAGCGTGGTGGTTTGAAAGGAAAGTAAAGCAACAATGCCAAGTATTAGAGAGCTGTCTAGGAGCGTGACAACTTACTGTCTTTTCTCTATCTTTCTGCGTTGCCACACCCAGGGAAGAAGGTTGTTTTAGAAACTGGTGAGACTCTCAGCTTTGACCACGTCATCCTAGCGACTCATCCCGACACTACTGCCGAGATAATTAGCTGGAGCAAGTACGCTGACGAACTTAGGAAGTACAGGTGAGTCAACTTCCACTTTCAAGGTTACTCATTCAGCTTGCTTATGAGCTCTGTCTGCCTCTCCCAGGAACCATACCAGCACTATGTACCTTCACCGTGATGCCCGCTTCATGGCCGGCTCGAAGAAGCAGTGGGCTTCCTGGAATGTTCGAATTACCAAGGACAACGAGTACATTCTTACCTACTGGATGAATAGGCTTCAGGTCTCTTTCTCTCTTTCTGAACGCTTGTCTCTGATGCTCTCACTCCTCCCTCCTCCTGCATCCCTTCTCTTCTCTCCTCTGGATTTTACTGTCTCTTACTATTCTCACTCACATTCCTCTTCTGGCTTTATGATAAAATCTCTTTGCCGCAATTCAACCCGAGCAGAAGCTGCCGCACAGCTACGACATCTTCGTGACGATCATTCCTAAGGATTATAAGGCAGACATTGTCCCTGAGCCCAGCTCCATCATCAAAAAGTTCTACTGGGACCATCCGCGCTTGCTCGCAGACTGCATCCCAGAGAAAGACATCATACAGGTAGAACGAGGAGCGGCTGATATCTCCGCTCTGATGCACTTGGGCATCCCATACCGCTTGTTTTCTTTGCTTCTGTCTACTCTTATCGCCCGACATGTTTCTCTTCTGCGCGGATACATTAAGCAACTGTGTCTCGATGTGCTTTCGCCTGGGTCTACGCTGATGTTCCTTACTCTTTGCTTTTATAGGAGCCTGGCATCACTCTGTCTGGCGCTTGGCTGGGCCGAGGCTTTCATGAAGATGGCTTTGTTGCTGGTAGAAGAGCCGCTAGGATTGTAGACAATCCTGCTGCTGTCTCTGAAGAGCTGTACCAGGACCCTGACAACCTTCCTATTCCGCCTGTCTCTCCCTCCAAGATGCCCTGGTTCCTCTCTCTTCTGTACTACGCCTTCCTCTTTGGCGCCCCGCTCCTCCTTCTATTCTTCATCCAGCCATACATCTTTGATCTTGATGACTAGCCGCTGTCTTTTGGCGCACCATAGCTAATTTAAGATAGCGATTCCTGACCCTTCTCATCTGTGCCGGACTATGTAAAAGCGAAATGTATGCTAGATAGCCAGGTTGAAAAGTGCGGCTCTGGCAAGTTTACGCTGACAGCTATACCCAGCTATATAGATTGGTCATACTGGCCTTAGGCCGGCATGAGAACCGTACTAGAGAGAGAGAGATGGATTACGTGACTAGCCCTATATCCTCTATGTGTAGGAGCTGAGCAGTAGGAATGACTAAGAAACCTCTGCCCAAGAGAGAGTGCAGAGGATCTCGAATGCTGCCTTTTTTTTTATTTGTCCATCAGCATCCTCTCCTCATTCGCCTGCTTCCGTCCAGCCTTCCCCAGCTTCTTCCTCTCCCTGCGATTCATCGGTTGGCCCTCGGCGGGCTTGGTCTCTGTTGGAGACTTCAGTCTCTCCTGAAGCTTGAAGCTTCCCTCTCCCTGTGGGACCAAGGAAACCCCGGGCCTTCCTTCTCCATACCTAAGACTATAGGTAGCAAATGATGATTAGAGCGGGCGACCAAGACTTGGACAAAGGTAAACGGTCTTTAAGCGACTTAAGAAAGGACAAAGTTGAAAAGAGAACAAGTTAGATAGCAATCTATGAGGGGAGAAGGTGTGGAACCACAGTCTGATAGACCAGAAGGGCTTATCACTGCAATCGATACCTTTGAAGGGTAATGGGCCCAGAGTCTGCGCCTAAATACCTACGAATCTTGGTAGATGCCTCAGGGACGACAGGATAGAGGAGGCAGCCTACAGAGAGAAAGCTATCGATCAGTATCTGGGAGTGCAAGAAGCTATCATTTGGGCCTTATGGACGCGAGAAGAGAGCCAACAGGAAGAGACTGAAATAGGAGGAAAGAGAAAGGGAGAGCTCGGAAAATGACAAAAGTACCTGCGATTCTTGACAACTCTAAACAGTTATATAAGACCGTCCCTAGTCTTTCGGCCTTGGCGGCGTCGGGCTCTGAGGCAGGAGGATCAACAGGTGAGGCGCAAGCGATTGAGTAGGGGAGGAGCAACAGGCAGGCTAACAGATGGAGAGTCTAGGCTCTTCCGGATAGCTGTGGCCAACGCTAGACAACAAGACAGCGAAGAGCAGCGGACGCCCAGAAGAAGAGAGGGGAAAAAAGAGGCATCACATAGGCTGGATCCAATGGGAGCAGACCTGGATCGTCCTTCTTAGGCGTCAGTTCCCATGCACTTTGTGCATGGAAATAGGCATTCCCTGCATCCACAAGCGTCATCACTTCCTCAACGGCATAGCCCGGGTGAGTCTTTGGTTAAGGGACTTCCATGTGTAGGGTAAGAGAAGATAGCAACAGTGCCTTGGAGGTTTCGAAAGAGGACAATAGTACAGCCCTAACTAGAAGAAGAGAAGAACAAATGCTGGTAGCGCAAGGAAACGTCGCTGTTGAGATTGTGCCAGGAGAAAACACGCTGGGAGCATATAGAGCATGATGCCAGCCCTCGAAATGAAGCTTGACAGGAGAGAGAGAATGTGTTCGAATTAGAGAAGAAGCAGTTGCGGTGGTAGAAAAGGATATCTCTGGCTTTTCGTAGAGCTCGCCGACTCTCCGAACGGTGTCGTGGATTCGATCCACTAGCTCCTGGTCTTCAGGAGTCAAGGGTCCTGGCTGCGGAATGGTCTGGGACGGAAGGATAGCGGCACCACTGCATCGAGCGACTGAGAGTTTAACGGAGTGAGGATGGGACCCGGGAAAAGGCAAGAAGTAAGAAGGGTGAACAGGTGGAAAAGAGAAGGACCTAGTAAAGGAGGAACGTCATCACTTTGAGCCCTAAGAGAAGGATCGAACGAGACTTGACCGATAATAGTTTTTGAAGACAGCGGATCCCAACACGACATACGGACTAAGCAAAGAAGAAGCCCCTGCCTGAGACACGTGTTGCTGTCGTGCGCACGGGAGCAAAAGTCGCCGGAGCGAAAGAGCTCATATGGATAAAAAAGTAGCAAGAAGAGGATCGTACCTAGATTCCCTAACTTGCCCTTCAGATCGGAGTTCACTACCTTAACCAGCTCCTCGTAACAAAAGTTCTTGTCATCGCGCAGCCTCGCTTCCTTCAGCAAATAATAGCGGGTTGCTTCTACTCCATACTACATAGGGACGTCAGTCATGCTAGAGCACCAAGCAGAGAGACACAAAGAGCCTAAAGCTGAACAAACGGAAGTCAAGGGCCATGATGATAGAATAAAAGAGAGAAAGAGTCCAATTCTTGATAGAGACTTGAATAGCCTTTAAGGCCACCCTTTCAACGCCCCATAAGACACCAAATAATGCAGCTCACGGAAAGAACTAAGATAAGATTGCAGGGGCGTTCGCGATCACTGGAGAGACGTGGACAGCAGAACGACGGAAAGTCCTAAAGATGTTTCCCGTCAAAGAAGCTTAAAGCACGCATTCCGGACTCTAACCTTTGCCATAACATCTCGCGGGTCGATAACATTTCCAAGACTCTTTGACATTTTCACCTTTCCCACGGTCCAATGAGGATGGGCAACGACGCGACGAGGTAAATCAAGCTCTAATAAGCACAACGTGGGCAGTCAAGGGTATGTGAGTAAGGATGCACCAGGTACATGTGACCAAGATATCCAAAGGCCAAAGAATAAGATGGGTGGCCCAAACTAGCTGTGTGACTGTTAGCAAGAATGTAGTCCCAAGACGGAGAGCTAGATGGCAGCGGATTGGCCTCCACCGCGAATGCACCCGCTAGAAGTGTTACGCACCCGCTGCAGCTAGAAAGGCTGGCCAGTAGAGGCAATGGAACTTGATGATGTCCTTCCCTATGATCTGATTTGAAGGTTCAGATAGGGCCTAGAGAAGGGCAGAATGACAGTCTTACATACCTGATAGTCTGGGGGCCATGGTACAGACTTGTTGCTGATCTCTTCCCCTTCCTGCAAGTAGGAGCGGTGTTAATACCTCCGAGTGGGAGCGAGGGACAGGGAGCACAACATCAGAGCAATGGATAGAATGTATTCCAAGGTTGACAATATGGCCCCTCTGGGTCCAGCAGCGATGACTAAGCCTTAAACTTCGTGTAAGGTCGCTAAAGAAGCCTCAGGATCGTAGTAGGGCAATAGTCTCAAAGAGACAGAGGATACTAGGGGAGATAGGTCAAGGGGCCGCCTATAGTTCCCTACCTCTGAGGAGGTCCAAGGGTAGCCCGTGGCTGTGAGGTAGTTGATTAGAGCATCGAACCATACATAAACGATATGGTTCTCGTCTCCTAACATGGACAAATGGGGAGTTAGACCCGTTCTGGTCCTCAGCAAGCCGTTAGGGCGATCTTTGCCGGAACACTCCTTCTTTACCAGCCGCACTCCCAAAATGCTCTCCCTTCCATCAACCTTGCCTTGTATTGCCCTTTCACTCTCTCCCTCTTTCTTGCCAGTGTGAGTTAGTTCCGTCTGGACATCGTACCTGGAACAGAGATTCCCCAACTCTCAGGCCTTCGGAGTCTTGAGATCGAAAGATTGGACGGATCAGCCAGAAGGAGGCGAACCTACGTGAGGGCACGGTAAGAGAAGAACGCTATCCTAAGGCAGTAGCAAGGAAGAATAGGGGCATTTGCCCTTCAAGTCCCGCTTAGGGGAGCACTAGAAGCAACACTGAGGAGCAAATTGAGAAAGAATGATGATTCATACCTGATTCTTATGTAGATCTGGGTACACCGCTTCAGGGTCCTTCGTCATCCACTCTAGGACGGTCACAGCCATATCTTTCGTGCTGGGCAAGGCAAGAACGGGCAGGTCGTCAACGGCAGTTCTACCATCTAACTGCTTTCAAAGGCATTTTGAAGTGTAGGCGCCAGCCTCACACAGGGTCCGTATCCTACAAAGTGCTGCCGCTTTTTAATCCTCTTCCTTCCTGAAGCTTATCTAATTAGGATCATCCTTCTTTAGGTCTAGTCATGACTGAACTGTCTTATTTCCTCCAAACAGCGAAGACCCGTTTTATGGCAGCTATAAGCACCGAACACTTGCCGTACGCTCAATTCTTCCCTGGTCTCTCTTCTCTGCACCTCTCTCAATCTCAGTACTAATGGAGCTTTCCTTTAGCTAGTCTTCCCGTCAGTCATCACCCTTGAGTTAAGACGTACTTGAATTTATAGTTTTCCTCGTTCACTTCAGTAGCCTCGTGCCCGGATTCCTTGGACATCTACAGAAGCCATAGGCCGGGAAGTTGCAGGCAGTGAGGGCGAGCGAGGCAGAAGACAGCGTGGTTATCGGCAGTGGAGAATTGGTCTCAAGGCGACACAATCATGAAGAAGAAGTTGTGTCCAAGGAGAGGCTGATCAAGACGCCTGGTGCACATACCGCTTTCGGTACTCCATCCTTGTCCAGAATGACATTTACTCTCCCCATACTTAGGAATGACTCGTCTGACTTGCAATACCAGCCACGGTACTGTCCGGGAGGAAGGACTCATCAGCGGAAGTTTGTTCAGAGGTAGAAAGAAGCCAGCACCCGCTAGTCGCAACAGCAAAAGACGCTGAAAGCATCAGGGAACACGTTCTAAGACACTCAAAAGGGGTTGCATACAGTCACAGCAATAGACAACCGAGGATAACCCACACACATAAAACTCTAGCGCAACCCACCTGTCCTAAATAGATCTTTTCTCTTTTGGCCAGCTCATTCCAGAAGCGTTGAACAGCCTAAGCATGAGAGAATGAGGATCCTGGAATCTCAAGCTTTTAGCATAAGCGAGTCATAAGACAAAGTCCCACGAAGCAAAGAGCTATTATTTGGATGGAGAGACCTAGAGAAGATTGTGAGAGGCCAAAACGCGCGGTCGCTAAGTGAAGAGGCTGCCGGGGGCCAAGTTTCTTGAAGTCTTTGCAGAATAAGAGGCTTAGGACCAACCACTGCCATTTGTCAGCCACCTTCCCTGCACTTAGTGGCTACCTTTTTGTGTCTGGGCTCACTTGTCCTGATGAAGTCGGTGTAGCTAATGTTGGCCTGATCAAACAGTGTTGAGAATGTCTTGGAGACTTTGTCCGTGAACTCTGCAGGGTCCATTCCGGCTTTCTCAGCTGCCTCATAAACCTTCAAAAGGAGAAGAATAGCGGCTAAGAATAGCGCAAGATGCCAAGTGCAGGATTCGACGAGTTGGAGCTGGACAGACCAAAGGAGCTTCTGGAAGGAATGTAGCAGATAAGCTGGGAGATAGGCATTAGGAGAAGCTGAAGAGCAAAGAGAAGGATATAAGGGAAGGCATGAAGGCTGAGCCTCCAAAACTTCCCCCTCAAGCGTGAAGAAAGAGAAGGCCACCGGACAGGGAGAGAGGAGTAGCTAAGGACTGGCAAGAAGAGGGAGCGATAGAAAGAGGATTGTAAGGCAAGAGTGTGACCTTCTGGCCATGCTCGTCTGTCCCAGTTGAGAAGATGACATCCTCTCCTTTTATACGGAACCATCTCGCCTAGTAAAGTGTAAGTCAGTGTAAGGATAAGACCCCCCAAGCTGCAGTGTATTGAATAGACGCATCATTTATGGTGCCCGTACCAAGGAGTCAGCGAGCAGCGCTGAAAAGAGGTGGCCAACGTGCGGGGCTGCATTGACGTAGAAGATAGGGGTCGTTATAATAATGGGCTTCTTCTTACGCCCATGCTCGCTGGCGTTGTTTCCTTCTGCTATGGTGGAGCTCCATCTCTCGCTGCCAAACAAGCAAGCAGTGGGACGAGAATGATTCGCGAGCAAGCTCCGCCTAAACGAGGCCCGCAAGGAGGATGCCGCCAACATAGCCCCCAACACACGCCGGACGGAGCTATGTTGCCTTACTAGGGCTCTAGATATGGTCCTCCTGGAGCTCCTGGTCTCTCAATGAAGGTGGAGCTCTCTCCAACTTGCCGATGGCGCCTCTGATTCTTATCGCAGACTTCTCAATTTTCTGCCTTTCTCTGTTGGCGAGGAAGAGGAACTGGAGGTCGAGACATCACACCGAAAACCGGTAACGTCTAAACATCAGAAAGAGAGAGCTGTTAACGTCATAACCCAAGAAAGAATCAAATGTGTCAACGGACCAAAGCTTGTTAATATGTAGTAATCTTAGAATGAAAGACCTAGTAATCAATAGGTGTGGAAGGATGTAGATAGTTATGATAACCGAAGGGTTTAGAGGCGTGATAATCTTATCTCTATGAATATTGTGTCCAATCTTTGGGAGCGTGGGAGACGGTAGTTTTGTGCTTGTGTTCTGAAGCTGAAGAGCCTCCATCCTGTGCCTCAGCATCACTTCAAGGGCAAGAAGACCGTTGATGGAGACTGAAGATGCAGCAGACTGACGCCATCATCGCAGCGGCTGTGACTAGCTCTACGTCCTAACATAAGGTGTAGGTCCCTGCAACCTCTTTTGTGCAGACTTGTCGGAAGCGCGGCCTCATCAGCTTGATCTACGACTAAGATCCCTATCGGAAGACATGACGGAGTGTGCAATCTGTCTCCTCGGAGACGATACGTAAGGCGTGTAAAAGCTGAATTGTAAGGAGGTGGGCTATGGGCTTCGGTTTGCGATTGGCGAAGACGCTTATCAAGCCTGCTGTGGATTAACGGCTGGGCACTACGATGGCCAGTATCTGGCACCTTGCCGCAAGCTTAACAGAAGCCGTTTTTAGAGGCATTGGGTCAAGATTCTTAGGACACGGTCAAGAGCTGTGCAAGGTCATCTCAACTATGTCTCCAACAACGAGAGGAAGCTTAAGAAGAGCAGCACAGGAAAACAAGAGGCCAACATCAGGAAGAGAAATCGCAGATTCTACGAACGGTAAGAGCATGATAAGAACACTCAAATATGCTGTCAAGATTAGACTAAAGGTGACCTGTGAAGGGCGTCGCGCAAAGCCAAAGCCTTCAAGAAAGCGCAAGCTTGAGCCAACTGAAGCTGTTTCGTCCCGTAATGTTCGCAGTTCAGCATCCCGAGCGCCCTCGAAAGTCTGCGATGAGTCTCAACCAGACGCCAGCAAAGGCATGGAGGACGGCGTCTGGGATGAGGCCACTATTGTAACGGTTGTTCGGTCAAAGACGCCTCGTGCTGCCGCGAAGAAGAAATCTAATGCTGGACCCACCGCCCCTACCACTAATTGCACAGTGACTAAAGGGAGAAAGCCCAGAAAGAGAAGTGACGTTAGTACAGGGCCTTCACTTCCTGCCGCCGATGTCCCTTCAGACATCAATGGCACCAGCACAATCATCCCTATTCCAGGAGTAACGCCCATTCTGGAAGAGATTCTGGAGCATTCTTCTCGGAAGAAGAAGACTAAGACAAGCAGGAGAGTACTAGACGAGAAGGAGCTAGAGATAGGCCAAGGCTTTCCGGATAACGTAAGGACTCTTGAAAAGGATGTCGCGTATATTCGAAGGCGTTTTCCAGGTATGGGTAGCGCCAGACATATGCATGATCTTCTCAATGTCTTATCTATGCTTGAAGTCTTTCGCGGGGGCGCCTCTCCCTTACTATTTCCTGCTATAAGCGATCATCTGTCCGTCTCTCGCCCTTTCGCTTGCACTCTGACGCTGTTGTTTGTGGCACTTCCTTGATCCTCTCTATCTAGGCCTTGACACGGAGACCATAGAAGAGGCGCTGGTGGACTCCGTGCCTAAGAGTGAAGAGTCCCACTCTGAGGCCGCAGATCTGGAGAAAGTGGTGGAAATATTAACAGTGAAGATGCAAGCCAAGACAATCGTTCGGAAGAGCTCTTTACGATGTCATGAAGCCACACTGAGATCGAGGTCGCCAGAGTACAGCTGTGAAAGTTCGATTCTTCTGCGGTAGAAAAAATGATAGAAAGGACAAGTCAGGCCTGATGACGGCTCAGAGTGTTGGCTCTCTAGGCAAATTCTTCTGCCAATAAACGACAGGTCAATTACTTCTTTGCAGCCAACGATGAGTCGAAGTTAGAGAGCAGCAGCGTGACTGGGGGAGGACGACAAAAACATGTCCCGATAAGGAGGATAACAGAGCCAAAAAAAGTGATTGACATTAAAGGCAAGATAATTGACTTGGAGACACTTGACCGAGCGTTGTCCCCTGCCGCGATGTAGAGAAGCTGGCGGGCATTCGGCCACACTGAGCAGCCAATGTGTAGGGATGGCAAGAGCTCTAACGACCCCGCATTGATACCTTCAGGCTATATGCGAGGAGTCGTGCCTGCAACTCTGTCTGCGCTCCGAAACAGTCATCTACAGGTTGAGCTCTGGCTTGATAGAGGCTGCATTGCACTAGCAGAGAATCTGAAGAAGAGATGAGTAACGCACTGACAGTCAAGCAAACGTGCGCTGCAATGACCGCAACGTACACACTCAATGTCACGTTCTTATACCTTAACACGAAAAGTGGCTTCAGAGCATCATAGACACTTAGTGCGTA
>FLMG01002043.1:24358-66642 GCA_900088475.1 Hyphochytrium catenoides | reverse complement strand
GAGAGAGAGAGAGAGAGAGAGAGAGAGAACGAAACAGGGCGAGCGAGACATAGAGAGACAGAGAGACGAGAGAGAGAAAAGAAAAACAGAGAAAGGAACAGAGGGGGAAACAGATGGAGAGAAGAGAAAAACAGAGGGAGAGCGAGAGACAAGAAGGATGGGGAGCGAATGAGCGAGGTACCGGGGAAGAAGTGGAGGACCATCCTGTCTCTTCTTTGGCAGTTCTTATCTGTCCTCCCATAGGTTTTGCTAAGTACATAGAATAGACTTTCGCCCTTATTAGCTCATAAGAAGGGCTTCTTCTCTCTTTTTGGTGACTTCCAGTGCCTATTATACCATGGAGATAAAGAATAAAGAATAGTAATTCCTCTTCTTGTCGCTGTCATAAAACAGACCACATCACTCAGGAAATAACGATTCCTTGATCTCTTGGTTCTTTCTTGATGTGCTAGGTTTGTCTTTCCATCGTGTTGTTTTGTTAATGAAAATGATGACATTGTGGTCGATGGTTCACCTCCCCCTCCTCCTCCTTCTCCCCTTATTATCACTGAGGAGATCAATTATGATTCTTCCCTCACTGATAATGAGTGTGGAGGAGATCAGGTTGAGGAGGATGAGACCAAGGCGTCATAGCTTTCCTGGTTTCTTTTCTTCTTCCTCTTGCTTCTTCTTCTTCTTTCTTCATCTCTTGCTTCTCTTAGTAGAAGAAGGGATAAGAGAAGAAAAAAGAGAAGAGATACAGAGCTACGAAGATTTCGTCTCGTCAACTCGATCACCTCCTCCACCATCATCATCAGAGAAGGAAGAGTCATACTTGAACTCCCTCCGCGTTAACAAAAGGAGGAGGAAGAAAAAGAGAAGTTGCACCAAGACCATCACCATCGGCGTCAACCAGAGACCCCAGAGCAGGGTCCAACTGCTGAGGAAGAACTCGCTTCAGAATCTGAAGCGCATTCTCTTCGTGAATAGCAAAGGAGACTCTGGTATGGAGAGTTAGTGCCTTTGCCATCCAAAATCAATGACCAGCAAGATGCCGAGAAGCGTCACGAACAGGATGCCGAGAAGCGTCAAGAACAGAGCGGTCACGCTGAAGCTTCTCGAAAAAGTTGTTGCACACCTTTAAGGACACAGGCATAGCACCTCCAAACGACTCCCAAACTAGCGGGACAAACGGCAGCCCAGCCTTTAAAGGAAGAGGGAAGGTTGGTAGGACAAATTCTATTACCACGATAAAGACTAAGAAGAGATAGCAGAGAAAGAAGACGAGACAAACAATACGAAGACTTTGACCCTTCAACACCCTCACCACCTCCACGATCGTTATCAGAGAAAGAAGAGTTCTTTTTTTTTTGCACATTACTCTCAGAGGGGAAACTTTATGGAGAACTATATTACTTTGTTCAGATGGAAGAATAACTTAAGAGGATGATGCTTCGGGCACGTAATAAGCGGCAAAAAGCGCGTAAAGAAAGCAAAAAGTGGAAAGGAGAGGAAAAAGAGAAAGAAAGAAGAAAGTGTGTTCTCTCTCTCTTTCTCTCCCATATCACCAATCTGTTTCCCTTATAATGAAGTTAGATCAGTGCCGAAGAGGAGCCAGTGATGAATGTGCCGTCCGGGCTAACCTGGTGGCTGCCGGTGGCCTGAGCTGGTCTGCTAGCACCAACATTGTCGAGGCCGAGCCCTCCAAAGAGTCCTGGTGTCTGGAAAGTAGACGCTCTGTTGTCCACCTTGGCCCAGTTGTTGCTGTAAGGTGCCTGACCAAAAGCCCTCCCAAAAAGAGAAGGCTCAACCTTCACAGACCCGGAGCTTCCAATGCTAGACGCGCTATTGAATTGTGTGCCTCCCAGAAGAGAACCCTTTGAGCTTTGGACATTGGCATAAGTGTTGACAGACCCGACGCCCACCCCGCCAGAGAGAAGGCCCGACCGCGGGTTATTGACAGCAACGCCATTAGATGTCGCCATCCCTCCCCCAGATCCTGCGACGGCGGTGCTGGAAGCAGAGGCAGGTCCATTGGTGCTTACAGCGCTAGCGCCAGCAGAAGCAGTAGTGGCCGATGTGGTGCCGAAAAGAAAGAGCGCTCTCTTCTGCCCTTGAGCGGCGCCTCGGAGGTTGGTCTCGCCTGCGACGGTGGTGGCGCTGAAAAGGGCAGTGCAGCAAACGAGAAGAGCGGTGGCAGAGGAAATGATCTTCATTTTTGCTGGTGTGTGAGGGTTGACTTGCTGTGTGGTGGACGCTAGAAAGAGAGAGTTTTCCTTGGGTCTTGGTAGTGGTGGGTGGCGGGCTTGGCCTGGGAAGTTTGAGAATGAGTGAGAATGGCTATGGGGAGGTGTCTGCCTGCGTTGGCGACGATGGCTCTTGCTCTTCCAATGTGTCTCTCCTCTCTTCTCTCTTCTCTCTTTTCTCTCTTCCAACATTCCAGGCTATCCCTCTCCATATTGCTTAACGTGTCCTCTGGAGGAGGAGGTTATATCGCCTCCATCAATCTTTCGGAATGGAGGCAGAAAAGAAGAGAAGAAGAAGGCTCTTCTTTTGACATTTATTTGTCTTCTGGTTGTTTCTCTTGTCTCTCTTTTCTTTCTCCCTCTCCCTCTCCCTCTCTCTCCTCTCTCTCTCTTTCCCCAGCAGCTTCCCCAGACTTTATCAAATAAAAAAGAAGGCAAAAGAAGATGTTCTTCCTCGCCAAGAAAACGAAGAAAGCGCAAGAATAGAGTTCTATCGCCCACCACGCGCCTCTTTTTGGGTCCTTTCTTGTCAGGATCTCCTGGAAGAGACCAAAGATAAACAGAAGAGAAGACAACAAGAGAGAGAGAGAGAAAGATCCCCTAGGGATGTGGGAGAGAGGGCGAGGAGTGCAGGAGGAGAACAAGAACGAAGAGATGCAGGCGAGAGCGGGGTGGTGGTGGGAAGCGTGCGCGCGCGCGAGAGAGAAAAACTCGGCAAATGGTACAGAAACTGACGAAACATCAAAAAGAAGGAGTTTCTGTGTTTCTTATTACAGCGTCCTCCTCAGAGAAGAGATATTCCTTAGAAAGAAAGTGCAGTTCTTTTCTCTTTCGTGCGAATGGTCGTTTCCTGTGTACGTTCTTCCCTCTGCGCCTCTCCCTGTCTCTCTCCCTTTCCTTCCTCTCTCTCTCTCCCCTCTTTTCTTTCTCTCTGGTTCTCTCCTTCCTTATTCTCGCTTCTTTTTACGTTGTTCTAGGACACGCCCTTCTCTTCGTCTCCTGCAACTCATTTTCTGCTGCTATTGAGAAAAGGCAGCCGGTTCTGAAGTAGCTCTTTTCTTTTCTTCAATTTCTCTCTCTCTCTATATATATATATATATATACTCGTCGCCCTCTCTCACCCTCTCTTTGCTCGTCTCTCTCTCTCTCTCTCTCTGACGCTCTCTTTCTCTCTCCCTCTCTGCTCTTTCTCTCCCTACCTCCCTCTTTTTCGTTCTGTTGATCCCCCCTTCCTCTTCTATCCCGTCTCTTCTCTCTCTGCTCCCCTCGTCGGGCTTTCTCTCTCTCTTCTCGTGTTCTCTGTAGTTCTAAAACTCTCTCTCTGTCTTCCATCTTATGTCTTTCTTCTGCCCTCGCTTTTCACTAGCCTGTCTAGTGACGCTCGTCGTTCCACGTTCTCTTCCTTTCACGATTTATCTCTCTCTCACTCTCTATGGCGGGACGCTCTACTTCTCTGATTCAATTCTTTTTGCTCTTTCTCGTCATACGGAGTATAACTTTCCCTCAATAGTCTCAGGAAGAGGAACTTCCCAATAATAATGGAGAAAGAGAGAGAGCCGGAGCTAGAAAGGGAGAGTTGGTACTGTGGAAGCGGAAGCATCAGCATCATCCACGATAATAAAGGAAATAGAGAAAGACAGAGGGAGGGGAGAGATCAGAAAAGACAGTGAGATCTCCTGTAAAGGGCGCGCGAGGAAGAAAGAAGAAAGCCAGAGCAGCGAGAACCGAATGTGCGGAGCTGCTTGAACGGTGTGTGTAGCAAGTCCTTTTTTATTTGTTGCAACGGTTCCCGTGTGTCACGTAAAAGCCCTCTACCGCGTAACTTCAGTTAGGCCATCATAGGCACTCGACGGGGTTAATTGCAGTGACAAGTATGGGTTTATCAACTAATAAAAATAGACAGCATTTCCTGGTCTTCGAAGCTGTCTGGCCGTTAAAAAAATTCCTCGGGCATGAACGATGAAGGAAGCAAAAGTGGCTTCTTCTTGTTCGCCTCCTTCTCCGCCTTGTACTTATCCATTCATCAGGGATCATTCATCATTGTTTTATTGATAACGATGGGCGAGTTGAAGAGACCAAGACTTTGTGGCTCTTGTCTCTTCTCCTCCTCCTCCTCCTCTTTTTCCTTCCTCTCTTCTTCTTCTTCTTGTTCTCCTTTTTTCCCTACAACTGTACTGTTTTGACTATTATTGTTTTATTATATAGAAAATAAAGGTTTCTACATCTTCTACTAATAACGATTAACTAAGAAGAAGAAGTAAAAGAAGTAAAACTTTTGCCAGTTGGTATGGCATTTATTACCCAAAAACTAGTTGTGGGATGAGTAGCTACTACTCCGTACTACTACTAAATAGATTTTATAAAAACAATTTTTACTGGTAGCTACTGCACTAAGAAGTAAAAGAAGAAGAAGAAGAAGGAGGAGGAGGAGGAGAAGAAGGAGGAGAAGAAGAAGGAGAAGAAGAAAACGCTGAAGAAGAGGAAGAGGAAGAAGAGAAAAGGGAAGAAAAGCTATACGTAACTGCTTCCGACAAGTTGAGCAATGATACTTCCCGTCTACTTATATTTCTCCTATTGAGCTGAGCCGTTGCTGGTCGATAATAACGCTTTCCTCGCCGTCCGTCAAGATCTTGCGTTGATGACCACGGTAACCACCACCCGTTATAGGCCTGAAAGAAAGACCATACAGGAAAGGAGAGAGTGCTGGCGTCATTTAGTCGTCGTCAGGGACGAGGAGGAGAAGAAGAGGGATAACACGAGGCGGACATGAAGCTGCCTGGATCTCAGCACGAAGGAAGAAGACGGAAGAACCGACTGAACGCAATGTGTGAGTCACAATGACGGTTGGTAGGCACGCAATGGGACAGTAGACAAGCAGGTTGAAGATGAGGTAGAAAGGTGGCCTTCTAGAAGAAGAATAGTATTGAACGAGAAGCTTGAGTGGGAGGAAAAGATGGGCTGGATTCCTTCTTCTTCATTGTGTACACAGCTCGAAAAAATTAATTCGCAGCTCATCCAGCAGGAAGCATCGTTTCATTCCGAAGATTGCTTCCCCTCAAAGACTAAATAAGTTCTATTCTGATGATGATAATAACTATCGATTATTGATACAGGAGAAGGTTGCCTCATCACTTTTTTTTCTTTCTTTCCTTGCCCTGTCTTCTCGCTCTGTTTGGGGCTAGATGTAGTAGGAAGAGGCTCCCTTCCCAGGCATGTCAGCCAGCAGCCAAACCGCATCAGAATCCGAAGAGGGGGTCGGTCGTGGTGGCACGGCAGATTGGTGACCGTTGTTCGTGCGGCAATGCCCCTTCTTCTTCTCAACCGCCCTCATTCTCCCCCCTCCCCTCTTTCTTATTATCGAAGAACGTTGGTGGCTCCACCATGCTTCAAACTCGCTAAGACCAGCTCTTCTACTCCTGGATGCCTGTCTGAGCCTCATAACCGCGCTGTCTCGTCACGCGGGTGAATGGTCAAGGCAGCACTCTGGAGTATGAGAGGACTTCAAGTACGTCATTTGTCGATGGAAGGACCTCCTCTCGTTGCTTGTCCTTGCCCAACGCTGTTAAGGTCAGAGGCCCACTACACCGGTAAACGCGAAGAGGATAGATGCACAACCTCAGGCTGATTGATTTATTAGCCAACTAAAACTACCGGCCTGTGCAACTACGCCTCCGCTGCCTCTCACTTCAACTGTGATTGTCTCTCTCCTTCTCGATCGCTGTAGTCGCGCATGCTCCTTCGCTCGTGCTTATAGAAGAGAGGGAGTAGAGAGAGAGAGCAAGACAAATAGAGAGAGAGACGGACACATACAGAAAGAAGGAGAGAGAGGGAGAGCAGACCACCAGGGCAAACTGTGAGAAGAAAGACAAAAAGACTTTCTGGCAACTGGAGCTGAGACATTCAATCTCTGATCCATTTTTAGTACATCTACTACATGTACTGGACACTGCGGTGATCCAATTAGCAGTCTTCCTATATGATAGGCGGCTTTGCCCAGCGTCCTTCCGATGACGGGCTGAGCCCTGGCTACTCAGGCAGCTTTAGAAGAACAAGCCTGCTCCTAATGAGTGGCCATAATAAAGTATGTGAAGCCGAAGACAGTGCACTTTGACCAGAGGTCAGCAGCAGCACCTATAGGAGACATCCGCTCCAGGCTGGCTCTCGATGCAGGTTAACAGAAGAACGATTTGTCGGTGTTTCTACCGTCCTCACATCAATGTTTTTGAAGTTCTACAGATGCAGGGGAGCTGAACAGTCGCGCTAGGCGATCGATTGAACTGTCTCTATTCGGGGACCATGATACCTTGCGGTGCTTTTTAACTTCCTTTCCCCTCATCATCTCGTCCCTTGTATATAGTAATCCCACCTCTTTCTTGTTCCTCCCTCTCTCTCTCTTCTTTGCTACTTTCATCAATGATCTGTTTCCTACTACTTTATAGCATCATAACCAAATGCCGCAGGAGAACTAGCAGGAGAAAAATAACCCTATAGTGAATGCTGACGGAATGCGAGAAGAGAACAAGAGACGACGAAAACGAGGCGTATAGAAGAAAAAAAAGTGACCACTGGTCGAATAAGAAACGTTAGGAGGGAAGAGGAGAAGGATGCGTACAGAGAAGAGAAGAGGAAAGAAGGATGCGTACCGTACAGACTTGGAGAAAGAGAAGTGAATACGATTCGTGGAGAAGGTGGCGTTAGCATTGTTGCAGAAGGTTTAAATGTATCCTTGGAGAGGCAGCTTGCCGCTTCCTTCGTAAGGACCAGCCTTCACTTCTCTTCCTACTCTTCTGTACGGATCCTTCTCCTCTCTTCTTTGTCACTATGCATCCTTCTCTTCTCCCCTAGTGTCTTTTATTAGATTAGCGTTGACGGAAACCAAACGTGGAATAACCGACGAAACAAGCAGTAAGAATTATATGCAGAAAGCAAAGCTCTTCTGTTCTTCTTGGAGCACTTCTTGCTGCTCCTCTTCTTATTCTTATTCTTGTTCTCTCTCTTCTTGGTGTTCAGTAGCAGTTGTTTTCCCTATCTCAGGCTGCTCGCTCTAGATGCTGCTGCTGCTCCCTTCTGGATAGTAAACCACCTCTGCTGCTCTTCTACGACTATTGCTTCTTCCTCATTCTCTTCCACGATAGTGTAGGCCGTTTCTGCCTCGTCGTCTACCTACTACTGGTAGGAGTAATTTGTCTTGACCACGAGGTTGATGGTATGTAAGTAGCGAAGCGGTGGTAGTGCGCAATAAGTGGTAGATAGTGGTAGAAGTAGTAGTAGCGATCAAGGTTGCCTAGCTTCTGGTGGAAGATCGTTCATCAATGATCAATGATGACGTTGTCTTATTGGAACGACGGGGAAACGAAGAAAAACAAGCGACGGATGGAGATTCTTCTACGAAGAGGCTTGAGAAGAGAACGAAGAGGTAAAATGTCCGGCATTTGTCCTTCTAAAAGATAAAGCAGCAGCAAGCAGAAGGAGGAGGGTGGGTCGGTACAATAGCTGGAGTGACCTAAGGGAGCCGAGCTAGAGCAGCAGAGCAGAAGTGAGGAGGGGAAGGGGGACGGACGAAGGGAGAGACGGCACATATTTTAGAGAAGGAGCATAATCAAAAGGTAGGCAAGTGCACCTTAGATTGGTCCGTTACCCATTGGCAATAATCGGGCTCCTTCCTCTCTAATGTCCACATGGTACCGATAATCACAGGGTTGGTCTACAGTAAGGCATATAGTTATAAAGCTGTCACCCTTACTACCCACCTAAGAATGGCCTGCCCAACCATTGGTCGGGCATCAAGTAGAGAAAGAGTCCAGCGAAATATGAGCGGTGGCCAAACTTGCCACAGTGGGAGAGAGACAGAGCGGAATAGAGATCGTGACGGCATCATCTTTGTCTTATCTTTTCGTTCGCTTCACGTGGCACGCCCCTCGCCCTCTTGTTACTATCAATCGGCTCATTTCCCTCAGTTCATGTCCTACCAGAAGGTAAGCTCATGAGAGAGAAGACAGAAGAGAAGAGATTCTTGCCAGAGCAAGAAGGATCAAGTCGATAATGGAACAGAAGCAGGGGACAGGAGGGGAGTCTGTCCACAAGCGGTTTGGATGGCTGCGGTTTCCTGCTGCTGCTTCACGGTCCGAACAAGCAGGGGTGAATCCTCCTGACCAGGATTTGGTCAAGATCCGGTTCGCGTGTGGCTCTTTATGACCTACCGTCTGTTATTATGACGCGGGCCGTAGTCGAAGGATGCAGCAAGAAGGGTAAGAGCCAGCAGTTTCCTGATTGGAAGAGTGTACGAAGTGCTGGCTTTGTGAATTGCGGCTCACTGACTTGCGGTCTTTGGACGGAACCTAGTTTCCCGTGCTCCATCTGCTGCGCGCCTCTCCTGCTCCCTGGTCTGTTTGTTCAGGAGAAGGCAAGGTCGTTGGAGAATGAGGATTATAAAGTGTATCGAGGCCAGTCTCTTCCCAGAGAGAACGCCATATATCTCAGTCGTCTATCTTCGTCAGTACGAACGGCCCCATCCGGAGAACCTAGAAGAGATTATAATAGCTGTAACAATCAATAGAGTGTGAGCCACTTGCAAAAGCGGTAGCAGGTTAGGAGGAAGTCTAAAATCCGAGGACAAAACAAGCACAACATTCCAGGAGCAATGGGCGCTTGCAGTTCTTCCACAGCAAGTGATGCCGTAGTGAAGAACAGCACCAGAAGGAATAGTTATCCTGTCGCCGCAGGCGGGGCGACAGGAGCTTCTAATGGACACCGCGGTGGCAGAAGCAATGAAGATGAGGGACGATCGACGGGTGTCGATGAGACCGCGCTCTCAAAAATTATCAAGGAGCAAGCATCTCTAACCGCTCTGCCTGTGGACCTCTTGCGGAAAGTGCTTGTGGAGGCCGCAGAAAGCTGTCGTGTGGAAGACTTCTGGCTTCAAGACGAAGGTGAGATCTTACCGCCCAGATTGTTCCTTATGGACTACCAATCGAGTTCTCAAATTAAAGAGAAGAAATGGTGGAAAAGTTTCAAGCTCCGCAACCTAGAGGAGCTATCAGGTGTCTCTCCGGAGTTTCGAGAAGCTTTGATTCCTGCGATTCAACACGCTGTGGCAGAGGATAGCCGTCCCGCTGAGTCGATGGTTATCTCTGTGGATAATAAGTCTATCGACAACAGACAGTACCGCCTCGACCTTCTCAGAATGGAGGTAGCGCGAGTTCTCGAGAAGAACAGAGCCAACCCCGCTATTACTCATCTGAAAGTGTACATTAACTGTCCAAAGTACTACGGCGATCTTTTTCCTCATGAGGGTGACTCTACGGGATCTGTGCCTGCTGCAGAGAAGAGCGATCTTCTTGAGGTCTCGCCTCAGGCTCTCCGATTGTGGGATGAACTCTTTGGCGCGCTTTCAGGCCTAAGAAGTCTTACTCTTGAGACAGACCTCAACCGCACCTACCAGCTTCAAAATAAAGCGCCTGAGTTCGGGTACAACCTTATCCTGGAGTCCGCCTCCAGGCTCTTGCCGCACCTAGAGGCTCTGAACTTAAACTGCCTGCAACCATGGGTGCGGGGCCATCCGCAGCAAGGACCTCATACCTTCTCTTACCGCGAGCTATCTAGCTCAACAAGCAGCGGCCCCGAAGTAGGTAAGGTTGGCCATGCTGCAGCAGCAGGGGAAGCGCCGCATGATGACCACGAAGACGACAACGCGCTTGTTGCCTCAGTATATGGACCCACGCCAGAGATCTTCCAACTCGCATTAAAGCGGTGGCATCACCATAACGGGGGCATCCGAAGGCTTGACATGTCTGGAGAGCTCGTGAGTCCTGGCGGAGACGGACTACCGGCAGACGACGACTTCTATAGAGCGCTCTATACATACGCTCCAGATCTTGAGTGCTTCGGTGGCCGCGGAGTCGACGACATTGATGAATTTTGTTATCGCAAGATGGACAACACTGCTTCAGATGACACTATGTTGACCTTCTTTCGGCGGTGCCAGAATCTTCGCACCTGGGAGTTTGACTCGGACGAGCTCATGGAGGACCCGGAGCTGCTCGGAATCCTGGCTAAAGTATCGAAACCTAAGCTTAGAAGTCTCCGGATCAGCGAAGACACAGAGGCGCTTCCTGCCTGTAACTATGATGAACTGTATGAAGGAGTGCTTGACAATGTGGAACATCTTGGTGCCTTTCTTTCGTCGTGCCCGGCTTTAGAGGAGTTTGTCGTCCAAGGGGAAATATTTGGGGGTAAGTCTTCTCCATTGCGCTATATTTTACTATCGTTCTGCCATCATACCTCCGCTCGATCCCCTCCTCCAATATAGCTAGCTCTTCTTCCTTATTCCCTTCCTGATGACGGCACTGCCACTGCCTCTTGATCTCTTCCTGAGAACAGACTTTGTAACGGACAAGACAGTGAAGCTCATTCGCAAGCACTGCCCGAAGTTTCGCTTCCTATACATGATGGAGCCGGATCACGGTCAGGAGCCAGTTAGGCTCCACTACTTTGGCGACAAAGGGTTGTCCGAGCTGGCGAAGATGGCTCATCTAGAACTCGCTTACTTCTATTCTACGAGCCAAGTCACTGGAAAGGGGCTTGCAGATTTCATCGTGAAGTCCCAGGCTCTCAGATGTGAACTAGTTCTGAGCTTGCATGACTGGGAGGTGATGGGCCAACATGGAAACATCTTCAAGCTAATAGAGGAGTTCTGTCTTCAGATGGCGAAGAAAACCGTTGTCCATAGCTTTCGGTCTTCAAAAGAGAAGGATCCTCACCGGTCCATTACACTGAAGATCGGGTTCGGCCTTGTCCTCATTAAAGAAGATGAAAAACTGAAGTGGAAGGCTCTGCAAAAGCGCCTTGTGCAAGGCTTTCAAACGCTACGCAGTGCATTAAAGATTGCGGAGAAGAAGAAAAGTGGAGCAGATGATGAAGGCCTGGAGGCGACTGGAAGCAAAGCGGAGGTCTATATGGATGAGTCGTTTGAGGAATCGTCTGGAGGCGTAGAGGGATCCCTCCACATTGAGGGTTCTTTCGTCTTCTCCACGGATGGTGCGTATGATCGGACCCCGTTTGCTCTGCTCTCGTGGGGGCGATGAGGTTTAATCGAGGTGTGGTCACCACCTAGCGGGCTTCTCATCATAAAAAGCAGTAAGGAGAATGTAATCATGCTCAACAACCAACACGATGCAGGTAGCCATAAAATGCAGCAGTCCGGCTTCGATTCTATGTAGTCTTTCTTGCTTCAACTCAGTCTCCTCTTCTTCCTGCTGCTGCTTGATGTACAGCGATCTCTTATAAAATGTTGTTGCTGCTAGTATGAACGCTTATAAGAAAAGTAATTAGCCATCTTCTATAAAGCATGTTAACTGTTCTTTCTTCGCCGTTCTTCTTGTTCTTCGCTAGCTGTGACCACCCCCTGAACGGGTGCTGATACACTCTATCTCCGACCCTGCCACTTCGGTCTAGACAGTGATCTTCATGAATCTCTTTCGTTGCTTGTTGGGTGTCTAGAGCTTCCTGGATGCCGGTCTATGATCATCAATGAAAGTCATGGAAGTTGTTACCATCTGTGCTTTTGATATAGGTCTCTAAGTCTAGCACTTCTTCTTTAGCTACTCGATTGATAAATATGGTGAAGGCGAGTGCATCAGAAGACTTTCGGCGATGGTGCCACTTGCTCCACAGGCATGGATGCTATTGATTGGGGAAGATCGCGGCCCCTGCCTCCGCTTTATCTGAGAGCGGGCTCTCTCAATCCTCGACTTCAGAAGAGTCGTAGTCTAGTTTCTGTTTTCTCGAGGGTTCGGCTGATGCTCTTGCTCTTGTGTACTGACAGACTGTCATCCAGTAGGCCAAACACTTGCCTGCTTCACGCAATCTGACATAGGACTCGCGGACGTCGCGGGAAGTCCTGCTGATTCCTTGCAACTGGCGCGCACATCTTTCGGCTATGATAGAGTCATTCTTGCATCACAAACCCGACAGCAGTCCTGATTATAGGAGGAGAGTTTCTCTTGGGCGATGATGTCTACCTGAAGCGATGACCGTCGGGTGTAGAACCACCTTCCTGACGGACGGAAGCAGGGCACATTCATACAGGTCCAGTGTTCAATCAAACGAGCTCACGTTAGTACGGTCTACTTTCCCCTCCTCAAGAACAGCAGCTCTCTACGAGATGACTCCCCTGTCCCCACAGAGATTGAAAGTACCGAACACTCATGCCTCATCCTCTGTGTGCTATCCTTGGAATCGGGGACAACGGCCAAAAGTTGTTCGACACCCCGCAGCTCACACTTGTAGCCTATTATCACCGGCTGCTCTTTGAATGGCAGACGAAATAGGACCAGCAGCAAGGAATCACTCCTGCTACGTAGGTTATGCGACGGTTCCTTCAATCAGAGCTTCTCCTCGCGAGATAGCATAGTAAGCTCATTATGCTGGCAACGATATGTCGCCAATGTCGTGGTTGGATTATTCAATATGTTAGACCGTCGTCGAAGATCGCAGAGCTCTATCGAAGCTTCACAGCCCTCAACAGCTCCTCCAGGATCCTTAGCTATTATCCATAATGCACGGACATGATAAGAGAGCCAAGGATGGTACCCTCATCAGGATTTCAGCGCCTTCAAGAAGGCACTCAGATATGGTGTGCCGCACCATAAGAACGACAAAGTTTATTGCTGAGGCGAAGAGAAGAAACCGAGCGGACCACCCTCTCTAATGCTTGATGTTTCACAGATAATGTCAGCCTCATAGCCAAAAACTGCTAACATTATCCAGCGCGCTCGTTGACTGCTCCAGGAATAAGTTGGGAAGACAGAACCATCACAGAGTGGAAAGCGTTACTGAAGTCAACCTTAGAAGAAGAACTTGTCGTTGTCGTCCATCGTTTCTCAGCCCATTATTCGAGCGAGCTGCCATTGTTATACAGCCTCCAGTACCTTTCTATCGCTTCTTGTTCTTTCTTTCTTCCTCCTGCCAATCTTCATGTCATCTTCTGCACTTCTTCTTATTCCTGTTGCTGTGCCTCTCCTAGACCTCTTCGTCGTGTGAAGGCTCCTTAACTTCTCGGCTCATCTCTCCTTTCCTCCGGATCTCTGCTTCATCTTCCTCCTTTTCTTCGGCCTTACATTTTCATGTCACCTCTTTGGTAATATTCTCCTATCCACGTTTCTCATGATTCTCAGCCCCCTGAGAAAGCTGAGCAACGGATTTTCTATTACTCTGCCTCTTTGGCTAGTGTTTAACGCCCTTGTCAATCTCATCATGGCGACGCTGTATCGCTTGCACTTAGACGGAATAAGATCCAACAAAGGGAAAGGGAGAGGTCATCTATTTGATGTTAGCCTCTCCTCGGGAACCAAATACTCGCTAGTAGGGAAGAGCTACTACAAAGATTATAATAGAGCGTGTAGGAGTCAGAGGCGTGATGAAGAAACAACGGACAAGCAGAGAAGGCAAGGGATGAAGGAAAGTGAGAGGGTGCTGCAGAGTGGCAAGAGCTGCCGAATGCAACATGAGAATAACTAGACAGCAGCTCCGCCTCCTCATCATAAAGAAAGTGAGCGGATGCAGAAGAAAGACCTTGGTGAGATCTGTCCGCGAGAAGATGGAAAGGAAAAACAAAGAACATAAAGACGGGAAGAGAGGGACGGAGGGAAAGACTTTTTTTCTAAACCTCTGGTTATTGTGATCTGCGACTCCCCACCGACCGCAAAACTTCTCTCCAAATCTGTCTTCTTCTTCTCAGCAGCTCAATAGAAAGTCTGTCATAGCTCCTGGAAAGAAGAGAAAAGAAAGACATCACTTCCTCCCACAATGGTCTGGACGGTCAGCGGTTGTGGAGTCGCAACTGAAAGACGGTACACCTCTTATAGTTCTCGAGTTCTTTCTGTTCCCTTTTCTCCTTGAGAGTTGCTGTTGATTCTGCTTAGGTCTCAACTAGTATTCAATGTTCTTCGCACGCCTTTGCAATGGAAACAAGTGCTCAGCGAAATAAACACTGGCGATGGGGGTCGGTATAACAATCCTGTGGGCCTCGGAGCCATCTGGCCATTGGTCCTATAGGCCTCGATCAGTGCCGGCTGAATGATGATGAGAAGAATGCGGAGTAGACTCTTCATAACTCCTCTCATCACACCTTCACAGATGTAACAAAAGTTTCCTCAGCAGAAGAGTTGTTACAGTGAGAGATCCAGCAGAAGTATAAAGCAAGAGGAGAATGTGCATCTTGCTGAGAACCCTTTTCTTCTGGGGTCTCTATAGCAAGGAATATTCTTCTTCTTGACTCCTTGTCCTACTTTCTTTCTTATGATTTCTCTAGATATTTGTTCTTGCTTCTTGAACATTTTTCTCTTTCCGACTTCACTTCTTCCCTTCCTTCTGGCCACCAATTTATTGCCGATTCTCTTGTCTGAGACGATGGATCCCTTGGTGACCATTCAATTATGTCCAAACACTCTCTACTCTCCCGTTGCTAAGAGTGTTCCTCTTCTCTGCTTTCTCTCTTGCATGTCATTCTCATAGCTTTGCATACATAGGCTTTATAGAACGTAGGGATCATTAGTTCATTGAGCTCTCCTTGAGCTCATAAATTTCATTAATCTTATTCTGCTATTTGCACCACAACGAAGAAGAGCTTCCAACCAACTCTGCCATCTAATCACATCTTAACCTGAGGCGATCTAGTCCTCCAACCCAGCTTGCTTTTTCTCTCTTGGAAGGCGGAAGTCGTGCTTCTTCTCCTTCTCTCTTTTCTGATATGACCACTGAGCAAAACACCTTCCACTTTTTCTGATGAAGATAGAACAGGAGGAGCAGAAAAAGACCACCCAAAGGCTTATATTTTGTTCTTGTCTGTACCCTTCTTGTTGTTGGTCATCATCTCCGCTTCCCATCTCCGTCTCTGGTTGTTCTATCTTCTCCCCTCTTCTTCCCATCTCTCATCTTAGCACTAGTACCAAGAATGACAATATAGAGACTAGCAGTGCTCTAACAATAACTTTTTTTAGAACAGAAAACGAGAGAATGTCTCATGACTTAAACTAACAAAGAACTTGGCATAGCTGCCGTCCGAGAAGAAGAGTCGATTTGGCGGCTAATGGAGAGAAGGAGCCGAACAGCAAGAATCGCTGTACCAAGATGTTCCTCCAGCCAATCGTGTGAAGAAGCCTTACGTTCCTTGTGCCAGGCGAAGCGGCACTCTTATATGCGCCGCTAAGAACAGTGTTATTGTTAGCAGAAGTCAATGATGTAACTCAGATCATCGCCCATACACTGGAAGGTGCTTTCGCCGTCGTTAAACTGCCAGCTGTAAGCCAGCGGACAGATTTTTTTGAAGAGCTGAGCATACGAAGGCGACGCGCCGATCCCCCAATCTCTGCCGAAGCCATTCAGGGGCTTAGGCTTACGCTCATCATAGCAGATGAAAGGATCGAACTCGTCCTTATAAGGTGCCATCCAGTCGATGAATGGCGAGCACGCATATCCCGTCCGGTTCCCTCCTTCACGTGCAAGGTATGTTCCGCGCTTGATGTGGTTTCCGCTATAAAGAGTCTCCTGGACGTTGTTGCCGCCGCAGTCTCCGGTAAGGGCGTCGCAGGCGGTTCTGGACCACAGCTCGGCGTCGGTCCATATTTTGGTCAGATAGGCGCCATAAGTAGCGCCAGCTCTCAATTCCTCATCAGCTGCAGCGGCGTGGATATTAAAGCAGCCAATAACCTTTCCGGTAGCGTCTCTCTTCTTTAGCTCTGGTGGACACTGACTGAATGACTGGTCTGGTCGGCAAAATGGATTTCCGCAGCTGAAGTCTGGCGCACTACCAGGAGTGTCAATGGCAGTTCCTACTAGCGTGATGGAGATAGGAACGGTATATCCATCGACCAAGCTCAAGTCGTAGAATGTGTTCCCATTGTTAGCTGTAAACGAGAACTCCGCGAGAGAAATGGCACCCTTCCCAGAACTTCTATAGCAGCTACCATCAAAATTATTCTCTGCATTCCCGCAGTCACCGATGGCGCAAACAAACCGTCCGTCGGACTCTCTCTTGCACCCCGTTCGTGCCCACACGCGCACAGCGACCGCGCCATTGTAAACGGGGACTACCTTGTAAGCTCCGGAAGGCATTGGAATGGTGTTTCCCGCGGGATTTGCGGAATCTGCGCGCCCCCAGACCGGAGTTCCCGTTCTCTCATCAGTCCCGACATAAGCTGGCCAGATGTTGAAGGGGCAATTATTGTGGATGATCATGTTTTTGCCAGGGGGGCGAGACGGTAACCATCCCGGCAGGGGCTGCGAACCGAGGGGAGTCGGAGAAGCCTCCGTCAAAGGAATGTAGAGTAGAACTGCGGTCGTTGCATATTGAAGCAGGAGAACACTGAGCAATAAACCCAGACCCATGTTTCCTTTCCGCAGATTACCCGGTTTCCCGACCAGAAGCTTGGGCGCTGGTTATTCTGACGAGAGTAAATTGAGAAATGATTGAGATGAGTGTCTCGGTCTTCGGAGGCCGGCCTTGGGGAAGCAGATTAATGGGAGAGATGAGAGTTGGGAGTCAAGAGGACGAGAAGTGAAGAGAGCTGACAACAGCCGCTGCTGGAGGACATACAGGATAAATGGATACTATCGACCTTTGACGTTCTATATCTCTGCGATGATTGAACATTGAGGTTTCCAATGATTGATTAACTCAAGCTATCGCTGCTGTCACTCTATCGGTGTGACGGGCAAAAGAGTATTGGCGCTTCCTGATCATGATCAGGACGGACAGATAGCCAGAACAGAATGGAGATATTCCCCCCAGCATGATATCTCCAATGACGACAACTTCCCAAGCATGAATGGAGGACGAGCAAAGAGTAGACAATCATTAAGCTGCACTCATCACTTGCTCTTCTGCATCCCAGGCATCAAGCTTCTTAGACATGCCACATCAAGATCAGAGGCACGCAACTTAGGTCTTCGTGCCGCCATCTAGTCCAAGGTACTTCCATAGTATTCGTACCCTCGGATGCCCAAACTCTCTTTAATAAATCCAGATGACCGCTGGTCGCGCAGTCCAGAGGCAGGATTCTACCCGCTCACTGCTATGTTCAAGCTGCGCTGATGCCTGATGGTGAGAATGGCAGTCGCTCAATCAGCAGCAGCAGCCACTGTAAATCGAGGCGAACAGCAGAAGCTCGAGCGCTGCTTCTACGACAGTCCTACAGCCTTGAAAACGCTCATCATCTTCTGTTATGTGATGATGGCCATCAATGGCCCACCCTCTTCCTTCAGTTCTTCTTCTTCTTCTTCCTTCTTTGCCTTTCTTTTATGCCCGCAGATGGTCTAACTGGAGTTCGTCGTTGTAGACTGGTCGTGTACAGTCGAACAACGTTGTGGAGTTTGGACTGGGAAGAAGTGGAACGACATCCGTTTCCCTTGGTTCCAGTGCTTTGCTGTCCAACTCTGTCCAAGGCTGTCCATTGAGGTGTCCAAGGTATCGGACCTCGGAGCTGTGCCACCAGTCACCGCCAACCCTCTTCGCCAGCCGCCAGCTCTTAGCTCCTCCGCCTCCCTGCACCGCCTTCCTTGACTGAACTCACTCTTCCAAGTTACATTGACGTGGGCTTGATTCCTCTCGATTGAAGCCTTTACCAGCCCTACCACCCTTAGTTGGATGAGTGATGGCGTCCTATGCAGTGGATAGTCTACAAGTGAGCTGGCGCGTGGCCAGATGTTGGTCTTCGATCTGTCCACTCCTCATCAGTCATCACAGCCTTCGATCCAAAATGAGAGATGAGCAAGGGTAGACAGCCACTCTCAGCTAGAATGCCGTCATCTCTTGAAGTTGAAGTAGCCACTTTTTGAGGCTTCGTCGTTGCTTGTCAAGAGGAGTGCAGGGATAGAAGTCCGGAAGCGCGACGGAAGAGAAGGCGGGATGACCAACTGAATAAAACCCCTTAGGCCCACGTTGATCAGACAGGAAATGCCGCTCCTCCTTCAAGAAGGTTCTCTTCTACTCTTGTTGCTTTCTCCTGGGTAGTAAAGGCAGGATCCAGGCGCTCCTCAGTCCGGGTGATTATTGGTCGCAGTTGTTGGTTGTCTCTGATGTCACGAATTGGACTCAATGAATCAAGAGATAAAGCAAGCGCCCTACGCGCGAGGTTTTTTCCTTATCGAACGACAAGAGGAGTAATAAGAGTTGGACCTAAAGAAATCCAGCTCCATATACCGTCGACCATTCCTTTCTGGCGCTAAGAAAGAGCATCCCATGGGCTGACGCAATCTCTTGACAATACAGAGCCACGGAGACTACTCTGTAGCACCACTGCTGTTGTTGAAGACAGATCCCCCAGCTGATAAAGGCCCAGTTAGGCGCAAGTTGTGATCATGACGCAAGAGGATAATAGAACTTAGCCTGGGTGCTGCCTTGAAGCGTGCCGCTGCTCCTTTGAATATGAGGATCTAGAAGTTTATCGCTACTAGAGGTAATAACTTTTCATCATCCAGAGATCTTCTGAGTCTCTGACACCCTTTCCCACATGGCCTGTGGCGGTATCGAGGTGTTGTGCAGAGGGATTGAATCAGGTTTTGCTTGATCATCATAACACTGACTCAGTGGGTCAAGGTTTATTATGATGATGGAGTTCCCTGTGGACTGCAGGAATCAAGCTTGATGAAAAGAAGTCACCTATACCGGAGCTTCCTCTAGTACTAAGATGCAGGAAACAGCACCGAATGGCAGCACGAAGCTTCTGACTGATGCAGAAACGTTATATTAGTCATGATCATTGTTGGAGGCAGACCTCTGTTGTTCTTTTTACGGCTGCTTCCTCCGCAGCTCGAGGCTGTTGAAGCTTATCCGGCCCACTGCCGCAGGTTAAGCATCTGCGTCGGTCATGGAGTTTCGATAGTCTTTCGTTAATGACGGAGAGCTTTGCTTTGTTGAGGTAGGACAAGGCGCAACACTGGAATTAGACTCAATGAATCAAGAAGGAATGCTATGCCTTGACACGCACAGAACGTCTTTGCTCGCAACACGAAGTTTTTGTTTCTACTATGGAGGCTTTGTTATCGTAGGTAGCTCCTCCTCCCACGCTTATTTAAGAGTTGGACAAGATGAATCAAGCTGAATCCAAAAGTTGATCCTTTTAGAACTTTGAAGAAGCAGAGTTCTTCCTGATGCTCCCAAGGAAGCTCTGCCTGAGGCAAGAGATACACCTATTATCAGCCTGTCAGCATTCTTGAGGATAACACCTGCCCTCTTCTTGAAGACCTTGGATAGTATTGTTTGAGGAGCTTCCCTTAAAGAGGCGTGTTGGGATCTTATCATCAATAACGAAGGGTTGAAGAGAAAGCGAGATGGTGGATTCGAAGGAGTGCCGTCATTACCCGACCGTAGAGAAGACTTATTGACGGCAGCTCTGTTGCACCATCCCTAGCTCAGAATGCCTGCATCACTATGATGTATTACTAGTCAAGAAGAGCGCTGTCGCGAAGTCTTGCCCTATAGTCGCTGCTGTTCTGCTGGATGGGCCTACTTTGCCACTCTCTAATAAGAACAGCAGTTAGCAAACTCAATAAGGCCTTTCAGATACACTTTCCCGTCTCTAGAACCAGAGCTTTCAGCTGGTGAAAGACTGCGACCGAAGCCACTCTTCTATTCGGACAGGACCGTGTAAGAGCGTTGTGCTGCTGATGAACATGCACCTAGGAACGGGGCAAGGGAGCCTAAACAGAAAAGCCAACAGTCATCGCTGTTCCCAACCACAAATCGCATCAGTTAGTTGTCCCTTATTATCCACTAGTAGTGGGAGACCGGCTGAACCAGGCAAGCGGCTCTGATTTTACCTCCTCATTATAGGGACGAAGCCTCGTGCTGTTACGTTGCATGGACAGGGTAGATGGGAGGCTCTGCTACTACTACCGCGTAGTGGCAGCTACTTGTGCTATTTTTTTCCGGCTCGTAGCCATCAGTGGTCATTTTTCCAGAGGACAGCGGGACTCTTCCTTGCAAGATTTCAATTAGCGACAGTAGTCCAGATAGTTCTAGTAGTGTTCCCGTACATAATAGATATTTAGTAAGAAGAGTGAGCGATACCGCAGGATCTCTTGTTGCCTCCAAAGCTCTCTCGACGATAAATGCTAAAGCTCGATGCCGTTGACTATTATTTCCACTCTCCTTCAGAGAGAGTTTGAGGGAAAAAGAGATCGACAATTGTTATCCATAATCCCGTCTACGCAATGCTGCTTATTTAGGAAGTCTGGAGCTGGTGGGGTGCAAATTGTAAGGATTTGTTGGCCGTCAGCATTGCAGAGTAGTACTATCCATCAGCCAGAGGCGCTCTGTCCTCGTGCCTTCTGGAGAGGCCAGCAGTGCGCAAGAAGAAGAGGCTACTCTTTCACGCATAGAAGCAAATCTTTGACGATGACGTACTTTATACAATGATAATAGCTCTAAGAGTAGAAGGACCCTTTCGCGACGACGTCTCTACGTTTTTTGTCTAACCATTAACCTTCCTGTCTAGTAGTAGCTATTCTTCCTTCTTCTTCTGCATGTACTGCCTCTCTACTGGCAGCACAACGCTCTACTAGTAGGGCGTGGTGCGGCTCCAACAACAACGGGCTCCTGTTAAGTTGTCTTCTGTCCCAGCGATTTTAGATCTTAACAGCGAGTTTGTTCCGTGAGTAGCACCACCCCCGAGCTGCACCCTACTACTACCTGCTGACAGCTAACAGTAGCTGCCCAGTGCTGTATCATCTGTGACAAAGTGCCTGGTGGGAGGATAGGGCAGTAGTTGTGAGATATCATGTCACAGAGGAAGATGAACTAGTCACGAGAAAAGTATATGAGCTCTAGTGAATGTGGAGATTGCAACACGAGCAAGTGAGTCTTCGCTGAGCGCAACAGCAGCTTCTGTCAGTCCACGATAAGAATGTGTTCTCCGGAGATGAGAAAAGCGAGACTGAGAGCCTCCTCTTTTCATTATGCTTCGCATGTAGAGGAAAGGAGAAGAATAGGTTTTTCCTAACATAAAGTTCTACCTACCTTAGAAAATGTACCATGTAGAGACAACAAAGCAAGACCAAAGGAAGAGCCCTGTTGACAAGAGAGGTGAAAGGGGGAGAAAGCCTTCTCTCCTGAAAGCTCTACTATCACTATGACTGCTGACCTGATACGTGCACCACCTCTTCTGCAAACCAAGGAAGGCTCTTCACAAGTTGTTCTGGCTCTATTGTTTCCAGGGCAAATGCTTGTGCGCTAGTGCCACAGCTAAGGAGTTGAGGCAGCTCTTGCTAATAACAACAGAATCCTTGTTGCCTATCCTCCTACTCTGCTTAAGTAGCATGTCAAAGTCTGAAACCTTCAAGTCCTAACAGATGGTGGCGAGACCAAGACTCCATAGATCAAACGACACTCTGCACACTACTCCATGAAGATATCGCTAGAATCCTCTGATGTTATCTACCGGATCTCTTTGTCGTTAACCATCCGTCACAGCGAGAAGAGGATGAGCTGTATCTCCAATTCCAACAGTAGTAGAACTAGTAGTGTGGGAGAGCGAAAGAGAGGAAGGGAAGAGATACCAGGCTATCATGCTGCTAACTACAGTTTTATTACGTAGTTCTCTTCCTCTTTAGGAGAAGAGGAGGCCGACTTGTACTCCTCCTGTAGACTTTTAGGTTAGTTACTGGAGAATGTCGGTGTAGAGAAAACAACATACAAGCGTTACTGAGGGAAGGTGCAGGTTCAGCCCACCACAAGCCTACTACCAGTCCAAACTGCAGGGGGAAAGCGAGTACCACGTAGTAGGTCTATCATAGAAGATAGCAACAACTGTAGGATACAGTTCTCTATTATTAGTAGTGCCGTTGCAGGTGAATAATGAATAGTCTAGTGTTTTGCTTGTATAGGAAGTAGGCTACCCATAGTTGTCGCCGGTTATAAACTTATTATGAAGAAAGCACAACTTGTATGGGAAAGCCACAGGCGACTTTGTCGACCCGAGTCCCATTGCCGACGACCCGGGTTTTTTCCTCTGAAAGACAATAATTAGGGAGAGAGGGGTGAAAAGGTACAGCGGGAAAAAAGAATCTTTCTCTTCTCTTTCTCTGGATGTTTGGATCTTGGATCTTCGTCATGAGTCATGAACTTCAACCCCTCGCGTCGCTTGCTTCTTTCTGGAGCAGCAGTCTTCTTGTTGCTCTTCTTCCTCGTCTTCTGGAGAAAGTGTCAAGGCACCCAGGCCGCGACGGCGTCAGCGCTGTCAAGGAGGAAGCTGTTCTGATGCTGACTTTGAGAAGTGCAGAAAGAAGGAAGAAGACGCGAGTCAAACTTCTTGCATTAAGCAGGTACAGCAGCACCATCCAGCCAAGCAGCAGCAGGGCCCAAGAGGAAGAGAACTAACACACAGGAGATCTGACGATCACCGATAACGCGCCTTACTGGAGAAGCAATAAGGGGCGAGAAGCAATAAGTGGCGAGAATTTGAGGCTCTCCCCAAGCCAGCCATCTACAAGGGACATCATGGCCTTATATATGCTTCCGTTTTTGGGCTCGATCCTGTTGATCCTAGCCACAATCGTGTCTCTCCAATCATCGAACCAACAAGCGTTTTCCGCCTTTGAATGGACTTTCAACCAGTTTGAGGGCATCTCCTACGAGAAAGACCAGCATACTGCTCTCCTAAAAAGCCAAGACGGTGCAGCAACAGAGGAAATTTTTCACTATGACTTTAGGGAAAAGGAAGCTGTTCAGAAGCGCTATGAAGAGAAAGTCGGATACAAGCTAACCCCCGGGATCTATAACACCAGCTCGGGACCGGTGAAAGGGAAATTGAACGTTCACATCGTCCCTCATACCCACGACGATGTCGGATGGCTAAAGACTGTGGACCAGTACCTAGTAGGTAAGGACGCTACAAAGATGACCTTCCTCTCCTGGGTACCTTGCTGCTTCTTCTTATTTACTCAAGAGTTCTTCCTTTTACTTTGAGCATCTCTTCTATAGCGAGCCTAACATGTTTCCTTGTGCAGGATCGCGCAATCAGGATGAGAATACTGGTGTGCAGTACATTCTCGATAACGTCATGAGAGCGCTGACTGTCAATCCTGACAGGTTAGTATTACCTTGACTGCGCTCATTCTCATGTCGTGCTACTCCGTCCTGGCGTGGTTACTATGGCGGCGGTGATACAGGCTTTTCCACAGCGCGGTGTGCCTTGCTAAAGCTCACGCTAATAAGTTTTTACTTCCATCTTCTGGAGCAGAAAATTTATCTACGTCGAGATGGCCTTCTTATACCGCTGGTGGGTGCAGCAAGGAGATGAAATGAAGAGCCTGGTGCGGGACTTGGTGAAGAGAGGCCAACTGGAATTCATCAATGGCGGATGGTAAGGACTTGCTGGGCATAGATGGTTATCTTCTCTCTCTCTCTTGCCTTCAAGTCTCCCTTTCCTAGGCGCAGCCAAACTCCAATCCCTTCTTTCCCGTTGGACTAACGAGCTTTGCCCTGGTAGGTGTATGAATGACGAGGCAGCTCCATACTATGTGGACATGATTGACCAGCAGACTCTGGGACATCGCTTCATATTGAATGAGTTTGGGCCTGACGCGGCGCCCCGAGTGGGATGGCAGATTGACCCTTTTGTACGGAAGCTTTACTCCTTATGTCTTTCAGGTTTTTTCTAACTCCTTTTCTGTCTCGCCTTTCATTTTTCTCCCATCGCAGGGTCATTCATCCTTTCAAGCGACAATCAATGCCTTGATGGGTTTTGATGGCTGGTTCCTGGGCCGAATTGACTATCAGGACAGGCGTAAGAGAGAAAGAGACCGTACCTTGGAGGTAAGCCTACACTCTTCGACTTAGAGGGAGTAGGTTTCTCTTTTACAGTCTTGTGAGTCTCTCTCTTTCCAAACTGACATACTCTTCTCTTTTTTGTGGATATGCAGGTTATTATGCGTCCAAGCGATAGCCTTGGAGCCTCGGCACACATCTTTAGCGGAATCATGCGCACTTACGGTCCTCCAGGCGGCTTCGGCTGGGACGTTTATAATGGGGGCAGTAAGCACTTTCTTAGCCTTTGCATGGCCTTAGTCTTGAATAGGTGTTTATGGCTGAGCTACTTCGATCTTGCCCTGCCTTAGATGGGGATGCGCCGATTCAAGATGATCCCCGTCTCAAGGACGTAAATGTGAAGGAGAGGTCAGTAAGAACTTCTTGCCTGCCTGATATGGCTCTCTTTACCCCACTACTGCTTCTACGCTCTACAAGCTAGGTAAACCTGCCCTGTACTCCATGGCAGTGGCTCATAAGCCTTTACTTCTTCTAGGGTTGACCAGTTTGTGGCATCTTGTTTGGAGCAGGGCGGGCATTACGCTTCCAGAGATGGGAACATAATGCTCACCTTCGGCTCGGATTTCCAGTATCAGGAGCCAGACAGATACTTCAAGAATCTTGACAAGGTAAGCAGCGTGTGAGAGAGAGCGGTGCACCCTTAGGATGTAGAGTTCGCAGGACTTGCTGCTTGTATTAGGTATCTTGGTGTCTTTCTTCCTCGTTGGTCTGGCTCTCCTGTCACACACAAGTTACCACTATCGTGCTTTTGCTCACGGCGACTATGGGCATTCCCGGTTCTTATGCAGTTGATTCACTACGTGAACCTTGACGGCCGTATCAACGCATTTTACTCTACGCCGCGCATGTACATGGAGAGTAAGCACCGAGCAGACGCAGCATGGCCCGAGAAAAAGGGAGACTTCTTCCCTTATTGTGACAATCCTGGAAGTTTTGCCCATCCGTCCTCCAGCCGAAATGGGCGCGAGAAGTCTGGCGGGGACGACGGCCACGCTTTTTGGACTGGATATTTTACCTCTCGGCCCTCATTGAAGGGCTTTGTCCGCCGCATGAGCTCCCTGCTGCAGTCCTGTAGGCAAATGGAGGCCCAGGTAAGTGTGTTTTACCATCAAAAGGGTTAGTTCACCTTGAGTGCACGTGTTAGATTCTCAGCTTTCAAGTGCATGTGCGTGGACGAAATGAACAAACCTTAGAAGGCAATAACACTACTTCTCCTGACATGTAGATCCCCCATCCTCTCGCGTCTCGCGGCTTGTCCTCTTCTCGACTTTGGGAAGCGTTGGCTCTGGTACAGCATCATGATGGCGTGAGTGGCACCGAAAAGGAGCACGTAAGCGCGGACTACGCCTTGAGGCTGCATGAAGGAAGAGAGCTTTGTGAAGAAGTGATGAAAAATAGTCTACTTCACTTGCTGAATCCTGAGGCCAATGGTCAAAAGGTTGATGGAAAGGGTAACATTACGTTCACTTCCTGCTGGTACCTCAATGAGACACGGTAAGATAAGAAGTTTAAGGGTCAAAGTATCGGGCCCTAGGGTGCATTACCGGTTCAAGGTTAGGAGTAGTAGCCAAGGTGCTCGAGGATGTGTCTTCAAACGGACTGAAGGGAATGGGCAGCGACAGCAATAATAACCATCTTTGAGAGTGGCTAAGGAACTAACCAGGCCATTTTCTCTTCACAGGTGTGACTTCACCTCTGAAGCGGTGGAGGCAATAGCAATCATTGCCTATAATCCGCTAGCCCAAGTGCGGACGCAACCCATACGATTTCCAGTGCGTAAGAACCAGCTGGTAAGGTTTTCCCCAAGCGTGTTCGCATCCGTTTCAAGCTATCTATTCTCCTGAGCTATATTGCGCAATCAAAATGATCACTTTGCTTTCTTTCATGGGCAGTACGTGGTTACGGATCATCTCGGCCGCTCCATCCCCTCCCAGCTGGTCACAGTCCTCCCCAGAAAGCCCGAGGTAGCATCGGACCAGGACGTCGTTAGTGGAGGACACAAGAAGAAGAAAACAGAACTTGTATTCCTTGCAGAATTGCCGGCAGCGGGCTATAGCACATTCTATGTCGATATCAAGCCCCAGCCTGGTGAGTGCCAGGAGAGGAACCGGTTGGTGTGCGAATGAGCCAAAGGATAGTGAATCGCAGCCCTAATACTCCGCTATATCGTGTGCGGGACCAGAGAGGGCGAGACTGGTAGTGCTGTCGACGCATATTAGAGCGATGATTTTGACTCCCCAATTCCCTGGATTGCAGATAATCAGGTCTGGTATCCAGTTGTTCAAGAGGAGAAAGACGATGAGGAGCCTCTGCCTCCCTCCGCAGAGGCCAATGCAGGCCCCGATCTTGATTGTGGAGGTAGTCTTTTCCCGTCTCTCTCTTCCTTCTTTTGACCAATCTCCTCTTTTCTCAAGTGTCTGACTACCTTTACTGCACCTGAAAAAGCTGCGTTGCCTGATACAAAGCCCTGCTTCTGCCTCAGTTGCCTTTCTCACGACTCATCTCTCCTTTGGTCCCCATCTTGCAGGCAGCTCCTCTGCTATTGAGAATGAGTTTTATCGTTTGAGCTTCTGCCCTGTGACTGGCCTGATCGGTTCACTGGAAAATAAGCTTAGCGGCGTGCGTACTGAGCTGCGACAGGACTGGGGATACTACATAAGTAGCGATGGGAAGACTGAGCATCGCCGAGGACAGGCAAGGTGAGCCCAGTCACGCCAATGTACTAGCAAGAGGGGAGATCCAGAAAGGAGTGGCTGCAGACGCTGTAAGATGCGTTAAACCTATGGAACTTGGCTTTGAGAATCGAGAGGCATCAGCATGAAGCTTTAAGCCATTGGAAACGAGAAGCAATGACATTGTAGTGCATGAAGAGATACGGAGGCCAAATGCTAAGCCCACTCCCCCTCTCCTTTTTTCATTAGTGGCGCCTACATCTTCCGCCCAGCTTGTCCCGAGGGGCCTGTTCCTCCTTGTCTGCCACATCCTGCTGCCACTGAGGGGCAAAATATTGAGCTGAAAGTGGAGAAGGGAGAAGTTGTGCAGCAGATGCACCAGGTTAGGCAACAGCTTGCTACCTCTTCCATTGAACAGCACCTCTTGTTCTGCCTCCCGTGTGAGCTTGCCATTTGCCTCTTGATTGAGCTCACTCCGACTTGCTTCCATACAGCGATTCGGTTCCCTTGTCCAACAAACAGTGCGACTGTACTCTGCTCTCCCGTATGTTGAGGTGGAGTGGACGGTTGGCCCAATCCCAATAGGGGACGGCAAAGGAAAGGAGGTGGTGAGCCTTTGGCACACAGACCTCAAGAACAACGGCGTAATGTTCACTGACAGCAATGGACGAGACGTGCTGAGGCGAAAGAGGTAAGAGGGCGAAGCGGTTAAGAAGGGGGAGGGCAGTGAAAGAAGGGACACCCTGGATGTCAGACTGAGCTTTGTAATGTGGTCTGAACGTTCTCTCCTCTTTCTTCTATGCTTCTCCCTTCCTTTCACACTAGAAACGCTCGCGACACCTGGCCCTTGGAGGTGACTGATCCCGTGGCTGGCAATTATTACCCCGTGACGGCGCTCGCTTTCATTGAGGACCCAAACACAAACAGAAGATTTACGATACATGTGCGGCTTTGGTCTTCCTTCTTGCACTTCTTGATTGCATGCGCTTTCCTTCTGCTTTCCGTCTTGTGGCCAGACCACGGATGCTGAGATCTAGTCTATCCCTAATGTTTTCGTATAAATGGTGAGTCGGTGCTCACCACCTTTTGCATCCCTCTCTCTCTCGCATCGCAGACGGACAGGGCTCAAGGCGGCGCAAGCTTGCGGGACGGAGAGATCGAACTCATGGCGCATCGACGCCTGCTCCACGATGATGATAGAGGTCATAGATGTAGACCTTGCTTCTCTCACCTCTCTGGTTTGTCAAGGTTGCTCTTCATGCGTCAGGACGGAATACCTGTCCGTGTCCTGCATATTTCTTCGTGCAGTGCGTACCTTTTGCCATCCGGACAGTTGTCATGCTCGATATCTCACGCTCTTTGGGCCCTTTAAACATTCATCAGGAGTGTCCGAAGCACTGAACGAGACGGTGTGTGACCCTAACTGTCACGGATTGGTCGTCACGGGTCGTTATCGCATCACGCTGGACAGGATTGAGAGGGAGGAAGAGACCTATCCTATAGCGCAGGCGGAGCACCAAGCCCACCCTGAACTGTTGTTCACCTCCGCAGGTATGCTGTCCTTTTGATGTCGCTCCTCTCCCATGTCTCTCCTACCGGGCGCCATCCGAATAGCTCCGTTAGCTAGTCAACCGTACCCAGCTAAAGCTTACTACGCATACCTTGGCTGTCGCCTGGCTCTTCGCTTGTTGACGTTATGAACTAGATTGACTTGTCTGTTCTTGTCGTAGTTCCTTTTTTTTTGCCCCCACCAATCTCTAAGCTGTCGAACCCCGCTGTTATTTCTCTCTCCATATGTTAGCGTCACTGCGCCAGTTGGATGCCAATACCACCGCCTTCAACCATTCTCTCCTGGTGCGACCTCTTCCTCCGTCTCTTCAGCTGCTAACTGTCCAGCAGCTTGGAGACAAGCAGCTTCTACTTCGCCTTGCACATCTCTATGAGGCACGGCATAGCCTAAACAACGGCACTACGGATGTGGAGCTGGACCTGAACGATCTCTTCAATGACAAACATTTATCCATTCAAAGCACGGAGGAGATGACTTTGTCAACTTTGAAAGCGAAGAAGAAAATGGATAGGCTCCAGTGGAAGATAGAAGGGTACGCAACAGACTCTTTCGCGTTCTATTAGATTAAGAGCGCTGGGCTTGCGAGTCCATGTGAAGGATGAGAGAGTTATAGTCCGTTGGCGGAGGTGCAAAGTGAGAAATTAGAGACATGTGAGCTTCCGAAAAACAGCTCTGTGACATTGAAGTACCATCACCTTTGCCAAAGACCTGACTTTATATGTGCTCTCTCTTGCAGTGCCGAGGTTGACACGTTGACTCAGTCCGCTGAAAGCGAGGAAAAATCCTCTCTTCGTTCTTCATCGTCTTCTGTGACCCTGCGGCCCATGGAGATTCGGACCTGGATTATTGACTATCAGAGACCGGGAGAGGCTGGGTCCTCGGGCTCAGCCATTCTCATAGCAGGTAGGAGGCCTGTCATCGAACTCAAATGTGCTTTCCAAAACGACCTCTTTCTGATTGCTGGTCTCTTCTTCTCTTGCCCCAGCCGCTATTCTGACGTCTGTTCTGATTATCGGAACCTTGGGCACTGCGCTGTATCGGAGGAGGAAGACAAAGCCCCAAGAGTACAAGCTTGTGCCAGAGGAATAAGTGGGAAGGATAATGTCATAGTGCCGTGAATACGTTGATATATTCAGCCCCATAAGGGACGGAGATAATGGAAAGACGCCCTACAAGTTAAGACACTTGCATGTAGGAAGGTAGGAAGGAAGGACAGAACCGTATAGCAGGTGTGACAGAGATAACAGTGAGTAGGAGCAACGTCCGGCTGCTAGCTAGTGGTGCTTTGTCCGTCAGCCTCGCTTATAGAAAGGCATAGCAGATGCGGGTTTGCTGAGGTTTAGAGAGCGCAAGCAGGAAAGCGAGTTTGTCAGACGCCAATTGTTCGACACTGAGTGTTTGCTAGGCTCGGACGGCAATGTAGAGTTTATGAGGAAATATGAAGAAAGAAGAGAAAGCAAGGTGGACAAACCTTGGCAAAGATATTGAACTTCTGATGCGTCTTCAGTGGGTAGTAGAAGCCTTGGGGTGTCTCCACCAGGTCCAGGTCCGTCTCCATCAGCAGCAAGTCGGAGATTGGGGGCGACCCGCCACGCTTATACCTTCAGACACCACCGGGGTCAGACGACAGACATGAGGCTTTGGATTGAGGAGGAAGGAAGTCGAGACAAGACAAAACGAGGGCCGTTGGCGGGACTTGGAAGGGCAGCAGCCGAGCGAAGGAAACTAAACCAATAGACTGGAGCACCAGTCAATAGAGATAGACACAGAGTACATAGCCCTAGAGGGCACTCAGATGCTAAGAAGGTCTAACCATAAATAGACATGGCTCCCGCCAAGGCTCATCCCGCGGTTGAGTCGCTTCTGGATCTGAATGTAGCCCTGTTCAAGAGCAAAAGAGAGGTCCCAAAAAGCAAAGCAAGCGAAGTGAGCTCGACAAACCGGCGGCAGAGGGTCACAGCCAAACCAAAAACAACTAGCGATTCATGACTTGGAAGTAAGCTGACCTCCTTTCGAAGCTTCTGTTCCTCTTGGTCAGAGGTGGACAGCGCGATACCAGAGAGTGGCTCTGAAAATCGTTCTTCTGGCGCAGGCTTCTGCCGCGCAGACGCCGGAGAAGCTAGAGACGCTGGCGACTTGCGAATCCAGAGATAGATCCCTTTTCCACCTTCACCTGGATTTAGGTGCCCGACCTGTTGATAGGAAGGTGGGAGGGAGAGAAAGACAGCGGAGCAAGGAAGATCTTACCGGCGGCACTGAAGATAGAGAGATAGCAAAGAAACAAAAGGACATACACGAGGATGTAGGCGCAGAGGAAGATGTGTAAACAACGACACTGACCTTTGTAAATCCTCTGCTTTGTAAGCTCTCCGTACTGTCTCCATCATAAACTACTTCCAGCTGGCTCACCACTAGAGACCGCGCATTTGGTTCTGACTCGGACAGTGCTAAAGTTAAAAAGAGATGAGAGAGAGAACATTTCAGAACGCCGGACAAGCTTGAGTACGGAAAGCGGATGAAAAAATGAAGTGTCCTTCTAAGCACGTGGACAGCCCTCTTACTCACATTGCAGGAATCTGCTGCTTTTCTTCCGTAGCCTCTCCTTTCCGCTCTTCCCCTGTGGCCCTCGCGCCGTTGCAAGGAGTGCATTGAATGAAGATTGGAGCTCCTGAAGATGGACGATCAGCGGCTCTGGCAGGTCTGAAGTACCTGTGGAGGGGAAACATCAGAATAATGGAACGGGGTATCGTCCACTTCCCAATCCTGGCCTGCCAATGAACCTTAAGCTCTGGCGCCCCTGCAGCCTCCCCACGACTAAAGGCTCCCTATGTCAAACCTGGAGGCCTTCTCATATTTAGCTCATTATAGCGCACTAGAAGTTCAGCCTCCCTCCAAATCTCTTCTTGCGTCGATTGTGGAAGAGGAGCCAGAAGGGTCTGAGTAAAAGTTGAGCTCAGCGACCATTCGGGACAAATATCGGCCCGACCGCGGAACAGGGCAAAAGCGGTCGATAGTACAGCGTGACAGAGACCAAGTGGATGAGCGCCTCACCTGGATATCAAGCTTGATAAAATTCTTCTGATACGTCTCGAAGAACCAAAGCGCCACCCGCTTCCAGACTCCTGGAGAAGACGGACAGTTACTGACCTATTCTTGGCTCGTTGATGCCTCAGCTAAGTACCAGGCTGGACTTAAAGCCAGAGGGAAAACGCCAAGCCGAACAGAGCAAAAGAAAGATAATAGCGCGGTGCAAGAGAAAACATGAAAACTCGCAAAGCCTACTAAGAGTCAATGTGCTTTTGCCTGTCTCTGGGGTCTCTGTCTACCCTATCGTACCGGGATCTGTGGCAAACAGATTATGCAAGAGAGTGTATAGTCTGGTATGCACGTCCGTCACTGCTTTGCTTATTGCCTCTCTTTTCTCCTTTTCTCCTCTTCCCTCTCCTTCTACATTTATAGCGAGCTCCCAAAAGTCAAAGACTGATTGCAGGAACTGCACCAGTCCACTACCCTTCCGCGTCGCCATCTCAACCAGCGGACCCTGGAAGCAAACAGTTATCAGTCACGGCAAAGAAAAAGTTGAGAACGTCTCTGCTTCGCACACACTGGCCCTATCCAGATATACTGAAGAGACATGAATGTCAGGATGGGGGATAGGTGGCAAAAAGGTAGACGCATTGCTCAGAGAGATGGCAAGTGCCCTCCATGCGACGTAGAAGGAGAAGAAAAGACAATGCCTGCTTCGTAGCTAAAGGACCTGTACTGATGGTAGAACCGTCTTCAACAGCGTCATAATTTTCTCACTGCAGAGCATCTGCACCGTCGTCCGCTTCTCAGCCAAGTCCAGAGAGTCACGGACGAAGTGAAAGCAAAGAGTCGGACCAGCCCTGACGGGTAAACCAGTAGAGCAGGAGAGGAGAGGCTTTCAATAGAGCGTCCAACGCAGACGAAAACATGAATGGAGTATGCCGGAAGAAGCAAAGCCAATAGGGAACGGTGTAAATGGCACCCCTTTGCTTCGGAACATCAGTAGATAGCAGGAAGGACCAGCTGAAGAGAAAGAGTCGAGTATGCGTGCTTCTCTGCTCGTCCTTGCTCCCCATCCCAGAGCATCCTCCTTTGATCTAGCTTGACTCTAGCCATAAAAGCCTTACCCTGTCGTAGCTCTGGCATAGTCTGGACCTGGTAGTGCTGCACCAAGATTTGGGTCTTGCAAGATGTCGGGCAGAAGAGAGACAAACGTGCTCTCACTGACCGCTAACTCGGCACCAGAATGATCCAGAAAACCAAGCAGTCGCTGAGCAAGAGAAGAAAAGAAAAGAACTTTGTAAGACGTCAGGCAGATATGATGCATATCGCGGAGAGAGCATAGTGACAAACTGGGAAGCCGCCGCCAGGCCAAAGCAAGAAATAGAAAACAAAAACAGAAGATATATTCCCAGTGAGAGAAAGTCGACGGTTTACCGCGCGGACAGTGGCCGGAAGCTGCCCTGCCGCGAGCGCCAGCGTCTTTTCTGTCTTCTTCACCTCAACCAGTTCCTCCACCATCCGCTCATATACACTTTTCGCGTTGAACGGCTTCACAAATATAATCTATGAACGGCGCAGGTTAGTGCCGTGTAGATCACCGACAGAAAAAGTCTAATACGGCCGAGGCTGTTCTGACAAGAGCGAACAATGGGAGAGAAAAGGAGCCAACTACTCTCAGTGTACGGAGCCACAACAGGGAAGTTTACCAATTGCAGCCTTAAGACATAAAAGAAGCGCTGTCGGCATGCAGTACCCTAACAAGCTCATTAATGAGCGCCCCTCCGAAGTGCATTTTGACGGTCTGCATGATAGCCTTTCGTGGGACAATGCGGAAGAGGCGCCGCATCTTCGATACATCCATTCCCTTGGCCAGAGAGTCAAGTGTCCCTTCTGTTGTCTTCGAGATGTGAAGAGAGACGAGGGAGCGAAGTGCAGGCTGGAGCTCGGAAATTGAGTGGCAGCACACGAACTCGTCGACTTGACGTGAGATAGCACCTACGGAAACGAAGACAAAATGTGGACCTTTAATACGATCACCAGAGAGCTAGGGAAGCAGAAAGAAAGAGGTTCAAAAGCGAAGATTCGAAAGAGAAATCCAAAGAGACAAGATGGAGTCAAGCGTTATAGGCCAGCATTCGTGAAGTACCCTAAGCTAGACCTTAAAATGGACGGGAAGAGAAACATTGAACGCTCTCAGAGCGAGAAGGGACGAGATGTCGTTCGGTAGATCTAAAGAGTCGTAGGACGAGAGCTGGAGAAACTTCCTCTTCATTGAAAAACGAAGGAATGGTGAAGCAAACCAACGTTGGCGGAACCAGGAGGAGCGAAGGGAGAGGGGAGCTAAAGAATAAAGCAGCAGAGTAGCGAAGTCTCACTAGGGCCTTGCTCCATGAAATACTTCATCGCTTGCACCTTGAACTGATAGTTCAGTGCGGCATAAGACTTTGGGCTTTCCTGCAGAACTGCCAAGATAGATAGTTAAATACGGTCAAAGACCAACGTTGTTAAACTACATAGCTAGCCAGAAAGAGAACGATATCGATAGCATCTGGAAGAGGGAGCTGCATCAGAAAGTAAGGTGGTGGAAAGAGAGATAAGGACGAGCACGAAGAAGAGAACGAGGGTGGAGGACGGTCCAGATAACCGCAGGGCTCACTCTTAGGCGCCTCTTCAGTTTCATCTTGCTTTTCTTCTACCATTCCTGCTGCTGCTGCGTGGAACATCGGAGATAGGATGGTCTTCATGAGCTTCCGCTTCAAGGATTTGCCTGGAAAGGACCAATAGGACGTGGATAGGTGAAGGGGATGGCAACATAAGGAAGGAGCTCCTGTGAGCTGTAGCTGGATCTGGGTGAGAGAGCGTCTGAATTCCCCCCGTTAAAGTTTCCTTCTCTGGTCCTGACCATGTATGTATATGTCGCCTAGTGCACGCCCCCTCTCTACGGCCGCCTGTCGGGGCTAGTCTCTCTTTGTCCATTTTAAGCTTTACTCTCTATTGTTCTGTCCAGACCTGTCGACTTGGTAAGCTGCCTGTCGATCTCTGGAAGATAAATGAAAGCTTGGCGAATGCTCTCCAAGCACTTGGCATCCTCAGCAAATAGAGGGAAGGACGTGACCGTGCGGAAGAACTCTATGTGGAGTGAAGGGACGCTGCATGAGTGCCGGTTAAGTGTTAAGAGGAAAGGGGAATGAAGATTAAGGACAGACAGGGAGAAAAATTGCTAGGGCAAAACCCCGGTAGAGGTGGTCTTCGAAATGGATAGCTCTTATGCAGGTAGAACCTGTGACATAGTCCTCTGCTTCTTCGGTTCCAAAGGTTGACAGGTCCTTTCTATCAAGGAACTTGTCTAGGTCTTCGTTCACGGCTGCCATAAGGAAAAGGAGTGAGACAGAAGAACCGGCTTGGCTGGGGTGGGTTTGACCGACAAGCTGGAGAGCAAGACATCACGAAACAAAGAGAGTGTGTTCTTTAGCAAGGCTCAAAGTGGAATGAGGAAGACACCACCTGCCCTAAGCAGCCACCAGAGGATCATCTTAGGTTTCTCCGCTTTGAGCAACTCAGGCGTGAGCTCTCGCCCCTCCAGCTGTGATGACAAGGCGACACTCGATTGTAGATGCTGGCTGCAGACGGAGCACTGAAAGTGCACAACCCATGATGGGACGAGAAGAAGCAGTCCGCATACACAGCGATAAGTCAACAGGTCGCCAGGAGAAGGGGAAGGAGAAGGGGAAGGAGGAGTTTCAAGAAGATCGGAAGAGTCTGAGGGAGGAGGAGCAGGAACATGGGACCCAGATGAATCCGAAGGAGAACGAGCACCGCCTTCCGTTTCGCTCTTCCCCAAGTTTAGCTCTGTAAAGGGAAGAGCAAGTTAGTTTATTGCGGGAAGGATAGGGGAACTACAACGCATATGTGATCTACCGTCTAATTTGGCTCCCGTGGATACAAGAGAGGCTGCTGGCTCCTGGTCTATCCTCCCCTCGTTATCAATTATTTGGCTCCTTTGCTGCTCCTGGTGGGACTTTGGCTCCTCTTTTTCATCTGTCTCTGAGAGCGAGTACGGCTGTCCATCCATCGTTGTCGTTCCCAAGGCCTGACTAGGGGCCAGAGTCCTCGTTTATATGTGCTGGCCGAGAAGAGCCCACTAAGCTTGCCTACAAGAACCTGGAGTTTTGTCCGCTGAGCTCGCTGGGACGGCTTTGTTAGAAGCGGCACTACCCTTCTGGTGATGACTCCTTTGGTCGTGTATGTTAGGCTGATTGGTGCGGCTCCCTGTCAGGCCCTCTTCTGTCTGCCAGATCACCTCGAGCTGCTTTCTGATGAAGATTCCCGACTGACGACGACGAAGAAGTGCATCATCGTCGGTGCTTTGGATTCTGATGATGCGGAGGATGGAAGATCCGAAACTTCTGAATACTGCAGATCTGCAGATCCAGGAATGAGAGTAGTAACCAGTATTTAGTTACTGATTACGACTTTTATAAAGTTATAAAGTCTAAAAGTCTGAAAAATCAATAATCGGGAGCAGATTGTCCGTTTGTGTCTTTGATCCTTTCCTGCTCATCATCAGAGCCAGGACACCGCGCTTGTTACAGCAGTGGGAAGCAGAGGACCCGATCCATACTCTGCATCAGATGGGACCAGCAGGACAGACAGAGAGACGAGAGACAGAGGGGACCCGAGACAGAGACATCAAACTCCTAGGAAAACAAGAGGAAGAGGCACAGTTACAAAAACACAGAGTGGCTTAGAGCGACAAGGAGACGGGAAAGTGTAAACAGCAGCAGTGAAGCAGAGACAGAGGGAGGAGGAGCGTGGACAGGAGACAGACAGCGCATGAAAAAATTGGGAGCGCCGCCAAAACGAGGGCAGGAAGCTCAGGACAGCCATCTAGCAAGGCCGCTACCCCTTCCTCCGTCAACCCACAGCCTCACCCAGCTCAGTAGGTCCCAAAAGACCCATTGACAAGTCACCGGAGTGATCGACTGTCCTCCCGCATAACGGTTTCCTATTCTTCCTGCGGTCCTCAGCGTCCTCTCCTCCCTATCTTCGCCAGCTGCAAGCTCCTGGGCACCCATCGATTAGTGAGAAGTACGTGCGCAAGGGCTTATAAACAAAGGGAGCGGGCCCCTCCTATAAAAGGAGGCAAGAAGGACAAGAGAAGATATAGACGGCATCAGGCTTGCGGCTGACTTTCCTGTCTTACGGCTCATCCCTGAGATCCCGCCAAGGGCTGGTCGGGTGCCAAGAAGGGAAGAGGTACAATATAAGACAAGCCCTGGGAGGAAGGATGAATGGCACGCCCAGACAGCCTTGCTCTGTCTTTTTGCCTGCGGAGAAATGGTCAAAGCGCTATGGTAGGGGACCCATCCTCCTCCTTCAGCATCACTGATACTACACTGAGACATACCTTCCTTCACCTTTTCTTCCTTCCAAACCTTCACTCCGTCTTCCGCTGTTGTTCATCCCCCATCACCGTCAGAATAATGTCCTTTCTAGGCCCTGCGTCGTCAAGCACCAGCATTGCAATCCTTCTGGCCTGGTGGAACCAGCTATACTTTATTCCTGTTAGCTTTCCATTCCTCTTCTCCTTCGTCCCGTTCTCACTTCCGTGATGTGCTCCTTAACTGATCTTTAGGTTCAACTAACCGTCTTTCCTCTCTGACTTCCTTTCGACCTGATCACGTCATCGTTCGTCTGTCTGCTTCTCCGACGTCTCTCTTTCTCTCTCGCTTCCAGGCGGTGAGTTCTTCACATTGAATGTTCCAGAGTCACGCACCTCGCCACGCGGTGGATTTACTGAGTACAAGATCTCCATCTCCTGCGCAGAGTTCACATGGGACGTCTGGCGTCGCTATCGGGAGTTTGCCAGTTTTAGAGAGAGGTAGGCTGAGGAGAGCTGCCCAGACCATAGCATGATGCCTTCTGTGTAGACTGCAAAGCATAGAAAGTAGAGAGAGACAGATAGTGGGTTACCAAGATAGATCTTGGAACTCATATATCGTAAGAACAAAGAACTCTGACGGATGGGAGGTGGGAAAGCAACAGCTCCGTGCGCTGAGAGGAAGCTATGGGGTAGATGGCAGAATAGAGCGAAAATAGGCCCGTTGTAATAGAGGATGGCGTGCGGCGTAGAGCCTAGCGAGTCGAAGAAAGAACTGGGCGGTATACCTGTGATTATGTAAGCACAAGGCTAGTGCCGATGGGGAGTCAGTGACAGAGAAAGCTGAGGATTACCGCTTTTGCCCGACCAGCTGATGCGTCTCCCAATTCCACGCTTTTTCCCTTCTCTCCCTCATCATCTTTGTTCTTCTCTATTTATTTGCCAGCGTATCGAAGGTTTCTTTTCTCTCTGAGGGGCACCTTCCAGATCTGGTAGGTTTTACCACACCAAACCATCGACTCTGGGGACTCTGCCTGGTTTCTGTTTGAGCTCTTCTACGCGGTTTCTGCCTTTCTTCAACTGTCCGCGCTCCTAGACCGTCCTGGGTACTCCACAATTTAAAGTCCCTCTAACCATCTGCCATATCCTGCCTTTTCCTCTCCCTGTTTGCTGCTCGTTCCAATCTTTACCACCTCAGCCACCTCGCACATGGTGGTGCTGTCAGGACAACATGTCGCCAGAGTTTGTGGCGCGGCGACGAGAAGGGCTAGAAGAGTTTCTGGCGGAGCTGCTAAAGTTCCCAGGAATCTCATTAGACAGCAGCGTCAGAGACTTTCTAGAGATCGGGAGATATGAAACCTATGCAGACCAGCAGAACTCTATTTAAACCAAAACCATAGCTGATAACAAAAGAGAAAGTATCAGGGGTGAAGAGTCAGAGGACGAAAGAGGTGGCTGTGCGGTGGGAAGGTATGGGGCCTGCCAGAGCTGGGGCGATAAGCAAGACCAACGAGATAACCATTGAGCTCCATGTCACACTCACAAAGCTAGAACGCACCTATCGCTAGACCAGAGGAGTGGGGAGAATAGGAGACAACAGCCGCGTCCAAAATGAGGCTTCACAAGGACTATAGAGAGAGAAACCAACCAACTAGGTGATAGTCCAGCAGCTTTCATTTACCCTTTATGGGTCAAGGTTCTGGGTGCTAATCATTTGAACCTATAGACAGACCAGAGCTCCATCTCGATAAGAAAGTCGCTCTTTCTTTCTCTTTGCGTTTTCTTCCTGTGTCTGCCCTATCTACATCTTTCTCCGTCTCTCTTCCATTTGTCTGCTATAAACTTCCTTACTGTCACTATACAAAGGCACTTTCTACATTCCTAAGCGCCCTCCAAATGGAGAGGATTTCCCAGGTATATTTAGCCTTCCATGGAGTCCAATAGTCGCTCTACGAGGTCGTGAGCTTGAGCGAGAAGCTCGGATATCTCTGCCTGTCCTTCGGGGATCTGTCCATCAACCTCGATCTTTCCTTCCTTCCACTTGTCGTCAATTTCTCGCAGTTGATCCTGGAATGGGTTCAGATCGTCCGTATTGTGTCCCCCTTCCTTTTGCAGCCGCTCCAGGCCTTGGATTGTCTTCCGGAGCTTGTTTTCAATGTCTTTGAGCTCGTCAGCTACCAGGGATGGCATTATTCTCTTTGAGAGACTTTATGGCCGGCTCTCCTAAGTGTAAGAGTTCCCAACTCGAGCTCCTTCTTAAGGAGTTTTGATTCCTTTTTTAGGTGGTGAGGGTATGATGCCTGTCTTCGTCCTTGCAGTTTTAGATATGAGTGCGCTTGGGGTTGGGAAGGTAGATTCGGTCCTAAGAGAGAAGATCAGAGTGATGGGCTTCAACGAGCTAAACAGAAGGATAGCGCCAAGGGAATGGGACGGGCGCAAAGAGCTGAGAAGTTTGGCTCTCTACCAGGACAAAGCGGGGTTGGGCTTTCTTCCTGCCTACTTGAAGGTGCGCTACCTCTCCTCTTCGCTGTCTTTGTCCCCCGCATGGCTCTGCCCCTGTTGCCCTTCTTCCACCACCAAGAAGAACAACGAGCAGCCAGCTGCGCGGCCTTGGGATAAAGCACGACGGAGGGCAGGAGTTAGCAGGAGCACCAAGGAAGAAGGAAGGAAGAAGAAGAGAAGAAGATGGCTTCTAAGATTCTGAAAGCTCCGTCACCCCAAAAACAGAACATCCACGATTCGCTTATCAGCAATGTTGTTTAAATTTATTCTTTATCTAGAGCTATTCAGTTATCATGATTATGGATCGGCACGGCAGAAGGAAAGATAGAAAGGTTGTAGTGTTGTCCGTTACAAAGATTGGTCGGTTCAATCTCCCATGAGAATAGTGCACTCACTCTCTCTCCTCATCAGTACGAAGGTGAGTGCACTTCTTTAGTTCCTGTTTCCTTTAACCTTTCCCTTCCACCTTCGTGCCTCACATCTGCGACTCTCAATGTCCCTCAATACTAAGTGGTGTTCTCTTATCTAAAAAAAAAACCAGCAGAGGCCTCGTCCCGGGCAACAAAGAGGTCACGCCTTCTTCTAGGCTTCCTTCGCCTAGCTCCGTAGCCACTGATGAACTTGATATGGGTCCAATCGACCAATGGTAGATCCATCACAGCCAACTGAAGGAAGTGCTACTCGTCTCTTTAGCCTAGATCGGTCGTTTCTTTGCTTTCTCTGAGCCTTTCTGGTGTATCTTCTACATCATCATTCTTCAGGGGCACCAGAAGCATAAGTTATTAGGTTGATTTTACTTTGTTTCATAAATGTTTGCCTTGGAGTTTCCCTCGATGATGGCAGAGAACCAGAAGAGGCGAGAAGAGGGTGGTCGACAGTACTCTCTATGATGGGAAGCTGAAATAGTTAGCTCAGAGGGGGCCAAACCGATGACTAGCAAGAAGCAGAGCATATTGTATGGAGAAAGGAAAGCAAGAAGAAAATATGATATCGTAGGGAAGCGCAAGGCTGTAGCTGGTTGCCCTGACGTACGTATGGCTAGTACTCTCAAAACCAGCGTCAGTGGGTGGGTTCTCCTTGCATTAAGCAGCAAGTAGATGAGGGGCACCCGCGCAAGATGACGATATCTTGTCTCTGAATGAGAATGTGGATAGAGGTCGCATGCATGCACCTAATGGTTCTTATATATGATAATGGACGTTCGATGTAAATATAGAAGCTCTTGCTGGTGAGGTCGGCGCTTATAATTAGTAGACCTCTTTCTTCTTCCCGTTAACGACACTGATAGGAGTGCACGTCTGAAGAGCCGTATTATTTGAGCGAGGAGAGACAGGACAAAGAGGTGGAACAAGGACAAAGAGTTGGAACAAGGGAAAAGAGGATGACAGAAGAGCTGAGAAACAGATAGAGGGGTAAAGCAAGGGGATAATGATGGAGGAGACAGCACTGTTCAAGTCTTTCTCACGAGGCTTCCTTCAATTGAGTAGTACGACGGAAGGTAGTCAGGAATTGACAAGCGACTAAACATAACACTTTCCCTATCGACAAAGATAAAGAAGAACAATTGGACAGATCGCCATCGTCGTATGAATAGTTGCAGGGAAGGGCTAGGGCTTCAAGACAGCAGCACCCTCGGCCAACGGGAAGAAGATCTCAAGAAGAGCGTCGATAGTAGAACCGCAATTGATATCTTCTGGTCACGACTCGTCATGACTGGTGTTGGAAGGCAGTACATCAGGATCCGACGACCCCAGCGCATGGGCCAGTCGCTGCGCTGCTACTGCCAGTTGTTTGATAAGGTCGCCTTGGAGCTCTACCGTCGTCTTCTCAACCTACTGAGTCTCTAGTTTGGACCTTGTACATTGGCACCGCCGTCACGAAATAGTTCTCTCCTGCGACCCACTTATCACGACGTCGGTGCAATAGTATCTCCTCATACTGTTTGAGACAATAGGCGGCTGCATGTGGTAAATCGCACTCTAGCAGGTTCAGGCCCACGTCTGATGACAACGTAAGCAACTTCTCTATGGTTGCTTGTCTTCTTTGTTAGGCCTCCTGGTGCCATCATCAAAAAGGCGTGGCCTACTCCTTGAAGGAACGCAATGGATGTGGTCTTAAGGCGGCGTTCCTTCAATCCGCTCAACCTCTTCGCCATCGGATACAGGCGAGATCTTTACCGCACACGCCGTGCCTTAAGAAGTATACATCGTGATCTTGAAAGTTCTCTCTCTCTGCTGTATGATGCTGGTTCCACCAACAGCAACAACAAGCATTAGCAACGGTCACCGCTGACCTCTTCTACACGTTCTCTTACTGCTAGGAGGAACTCGTCTCCTCCCTCCTCCTGGCGTCTGCCCCAACCCGAAAGGATCCATTGTCCTTTAACGCGGGATGGACGAAGTTCAGCGGACATATCAGTCAAAATCTTAACGACTTCTTCGTCTAGAAGCCCCTTATGCTCTGGACAGCGTCTACTAGACTAGTCGTCTCTATTCTCTGTTTTGGTCATAGAGTTGTGCTCCAGCTTGGCTCTGGGTGGCACCATATATGACTATTGATAGCCAGACACCAAGTACGTCCACCGCAGCAAGAAGGGTCCACAGCAACAACAGAAAGAGAAGAGGCGGCAAGGTCTCTTGTCCCCTACTCCCAGTCCCACACTAAAGATCCACCGCGGGAGAGATCTTCTTCTTTCCTCTCTAATACTGTACGAGCTTTCGCGCTCTCGTGGATCTCCATCATCATTCAGCTGATGGTGAGAGCAAGGGATCTTCCTCTCAGCTCTTCGCTCTTAGCTGCGGCTGCTGAAGGGCCAGAGGATACTGAATCAAGCAGTGTGATTCTGGATAACACTTATGATCCTGCGGAATAACCATCAACCGACAGGAGTGGTGGCCCGTAACGGTCTTGAGAGGAGGTGGGTGGTGGTTACATCTCACTCTTGACAACATGAAACTCCGCTTTACCCTAACCCATATCTTGAAAAAGAAGTCAGTTATTGCATCACAGGAATACGGAGTTTTGGGTGCGGTCTGTGTGTCAGGGTAGCGGGGAGCAGTGCAGGCGACGACAGCTTGAGCCT
>FLMG01002043.1:296-24324 GCA_900088475.1 Hyphochytrium catenoides | reverse complement strand
GAGAGAGAGAGAGAGAGAGAGAGAAGAGAGGGAGGAGAGGGAGAGAAGGAGAGAGGCATGATGGGAGTTGGGTCAGAGGGAAAGCGAAAGGATAGGATGGCGACACAAGGGACTGGGAGACAGGAAAGGAGATATAGTGAGAGAGAGCGGAAGAGGTTGCTTACGTTTTACCACCTGATGGTTCTGTCTAGTAAGAAGGGGAGGGAGGAGGGAAGGGCAAACGAGAGAAGGTCCGCTGGGGGGGGAAGAAGACAGACGAGGGAGGGCCAAGGTTGCGAGCTAACCCCTGAGCCACAGGGAAGAGAGAGAGAGGGTGATGGGCTCTTAACTCTCACATTCCATCAATCTATCTTCTTTGGTCCCTAGCTGTCTGATCATCAAAGGGGAAGAATAAGGAGACAGAGGAAAGACCAAAGCAGCATTGTTAATAAAGAGACGGTGGCACGTTGTCCTCAAAATCCATAGCATGGCTTCTGCAAGAGTTAAAGCCAGCCAGGCTGCAACAAGCTCTCAATAATCTGGCGGCCAGTAGAGCTTCGAGTTCCTCTTCCTTCTCTCCTTGTATTCCTCTCCACAGTCCCCTCTCCCTCTCTCTCTCTCTAAGTTCCAATCCTGCCTCTTGTTCAACAACTTCTCTCTATCTCCTCCTTTGCCTCCCCTGTGCTTCTTTGCACCTTCACAGGCCATCCACTGCCGCTCCACTCTCTCCTAGCTCTCTCCTCTCAACCACCTCTCCGCTTTTCTTTTCGTTCCGCTGCTGCTGCTCTCCCCTCTGCTCGTCAGCGGTGGCAGGAGGATGTGCCAGTGCCGGGTAAAGGCTGGCCGGGAGAAGACAGGCGCGCCCCGCCCTCGTACTTCTGCTGCTCCATAATCCTCTCGATACTCCGCTGCTATTCCTGTAGTGGGATGGCCCCGTTGTCCCGATTGTGTCGTCGCAGCCGGAGCATCACCTTTTTGCGTTCCCACTCTCTGTTCCAATCTGCCTCCTTCGCTGTCTCTACCTCGTACAAGAAGAGCTCTTCCGGTCTTTGAAAATAGACTGGCTGTTCGATCTCTTTCTTCTTTCTTTCTTCTTTAGTCTCATGCCTTCGTTAGCATGTGGGAAAGGTGCCCTTCACTCTAAAGGGCGACAGTGGTAGCTAAGCGAGGCTGTAAGGAAGAAAGAGTGCCTCAGAGGAGAGGGAGGGAGAGATGCCTCTGTCGTCTCCCCCTCCAGGATCTCTTGGAGCTAAGGAGATTCAGACCCTTTCGTCTCCCTTGTTGCAGCGACTGAAAGAACAGAGGAATAAGCGCGACCAAGACCGTAAGGAAGAAAGACGGCGAACAACGCTGACCAGCGTAAACAGCCAGGAAAGCCATGATGTGTATCTGTCTTCCTCGGCGAGAGAGGCAAGGAAAGAGCTCCTGAGAGTCAAAGAGGAAATTGAGCGGTTCTTGCGGGAGGATGACTTGGATAAAAGAGAGGGAGAGGAGAGAGAAGAAGTGGAGCGGAAGACACGGAGTGCTTTTTCCATCAGGCCGTCTAATCCTCTGAAGCCTCTCTGTCCACGGTCACCGGGTCTGTTGCCGCCTTCTTACTCTAGTGGCTCTCTCTTGTCCCTCACTGGTGCGTCTCCCTCTTCTACTACTCCGTCCGCTTCTTTGTGTCCATCTTGCTGTCACCCTCTCTCTCTCTCCCTGGCCCCGGCCACTTCCTTTTGTCCACCTCCATCATTTCTTCCTTCCTCGCCTCCTTTCTCTCCCTCATCGATGTTTCTTCCGGTCGGCCTTGCCGAGAAGGACGATTATCTATTGAGAAAGAGAGACAAAGAGAGCGCTGACAACAACTATAAACACAAGGAGGCAAAGCAGGCAAGAGACGATAATGATGAGAAGAAGGTACTGCCAGGCCCATCCTTTCCAGAGCTCGTAGAGAAGGCAAGAAGAGAGGCAGGCGAAGGAGAGAAAGGAAGAAAAGTGAGAAAGCACCGCGCACTGGTCGCGGTGACACCTTATTGGCCGCTTAGCCCTGAAGAGAGTCATTTAACCGTTATGACCCGTCTCTTTGGCGGTCCTTTCTCTCTCTGGTGGTACAAGAGAAGAAAGGTTATCACTTTCTCCAACTGGCTGGTTGTCAGCTTAGGATGTACAGGCTTCTGGCTCTCTCTCCTAGACGTGATGGGCGAACAAGTACAACGCTTTCTCTATGCCTTTGTCTATGTCTTCTCCATCAGTTATATGGCCCTCCAGAGCACGTCACTTATGAATTTTGCTCTTCTGCAGCGGACGTTTTTCATGTTTGAGACGCTCTTTCTCCTCACCGAGGCAGCGTTCTTCTCTCTGTCGCTCTGGGCATCTCTGTGCTTCTCTTCAGTGGTGGGCGTACTCTGTCTCGCGATTTTTTTCTTCCTCGCAGTCACTTTCCTGCTGTATGACAGCAGCCCGGTGTCCATAAGGAAACGCCTACGAATAACGATGGCAGTGTTCTTCCTCTGGTCTCTGGCGGTAGTGGCAGTGCTGCAGCTGCGTATCCCAAAGGACGTCTGCTATTATCGTCTAGATTTGGCCAAAGGACTGGTCAAGCTGGAGTCCAACATCAACTATGGCTTAACTCTCCGATGGAGTTTCTCTCTCTTTGACTTTTGCATTCATCGCGGGTTGACGGTGCTGGTGCTAATGGCTAAGGTTATTATAACGGCTTACAGGCATCCCAGGGACTGTGTCTTTATAAAGGAAAGAGTGAGGCTTCTGGAAGAAATGTTGGACGACGGAGAAGAACGAAAGAACGCTGTAACGGGAGACGAAGGGGAGGAAGGCAGATCTCGAGGTGATGCCAGGCAGACGAAGCAACGTGGTCAGGCAGGAGGAGGCCACTGGAAGCCGTCATCGTCATCAGTAGTTGTGCCTACTAGCACAATCGTCAGCTCTCTCCCTTCCTTTCCTCCTCCTGCCCCTGCTTCTCCCACTTCCATCGCCTTCCAGACCTCCTCACTCGCGAAGAATAACAGGACTCCACCAGGATGAGGAGATGGTAGAGGTGTATCCAAGAGGTAGTAGAGGAGAAGTGGAGAAAGAACTTCCTTCCAAGACTTTCTCTCGCTGCCTACCCGGAGAAAGAATTCTCTCTCGAGTTGGGCATGCTTCCTTAGGCGCTGCGGCCTTCTTTAGCAGTGTCTCTTCATCATGCGTTACTCCTCCTCAAGATTGTCCTAAGCGAGCGCACTCGTCTCTCCGTCTGTTGGAAAGAGGCGACAGATAGAGGAAAGCTTCTCTGGACACAGATGAAAGCGCCGTTGGAAAGAGTTTTGCAAGCAAGGACTCTCCATCCGGGCTAGGAAGTGAGCCCGGATGAACAAAATGTATTAGGTGGCAGACAACGGAATGGGACGAAGACTCTAGCAAGCATCCCTTGTCTGTTCGATGGCAGGAAACATAAAAGACGTGGACGGGAAGAAGATGGTCCATTGTATAAGATTATAGATATTCGTTCTGCTACTGGATAACACCACGATAGAGGAAGTGTTATTAGAGAGATGAAAGAAGAGTCTCGCGTCGTGGGAGTTCCTTGGCAAAATTAGAACTGCAACCAGAAGAAGCAAGGTAAAGGCCACATAGACTTTACTGCTAATGCTCATGAACAAGGAGGTGGTTGCTTCGCAGCCTACCCAAAGCCGCACTAGTCGCTCCCTTGTCTTTGCTCTTGTCATCAGTAGTAGGGCTTCTTCCTTGCATGCTCCTTCCCTTCCCAGTGGGCTCCTCTTATTAGCGACCGGAGAAGCCTTCCTCTGTCTACGCCCGGAAGAGAAGATAGCTCTGGTGTAACATCATCATTAGGCCCGGGTTTCATGGCCCACCTTATTGAAGGAGCAACATTTCTATGGCAACAGCACCTAGACTAGAGCGACGACGCGCGGGGCACGAGCGCTGGACCTATGTAGCACCGACCATCCCTGTCAACACCTGAAGAACAAGAACAGCCAACATCTGATGGCGATGTTAATAAAGAGAGAAGCTCAGCGAACTGGAGTTCCAGATCACTTGAGTTCTTCTATCTACATCAGGCAGCGGAAAGGAATCGGCAGACGATGAAGATTGCCACTAGCGAGCGTGGTGTTTCCTTCCTCCTGCGTCACGAGTAGAATGTTTCCGCCTCTTAACTCTGACCAGGACGGTGTGGTGCGGCCTTAAAGGCGTCACCGTCGACCTCTTCCTTCATCCTCCCCACACACTCACAGATTTCAGCTTTCCACTCTTTGGTTCCGTGTTTCCTGCTATTTCAACTGTTACCTGTCCGTCTCGGTCGTCCTCCTCTTCATTATACACATTCCTCTAGAGCAGGAAGCGGTATAAAAAGCTGCTTGGACAGACGACAGCTCGAATGAAGGTGGCAAGAGTGCAATGGCGCCCACTAACTTAGATCGCTTCGTTCAATAGCGAGCTCTGTTGCTGAGGTTTTGGCAGGCTTGCGGAGATTAGATCTTCTGTCTTCAGTCTTAGGGTATTATGAGTGCTACTGACTGCTGAGTTCACAAGCCCTGTCATCCTGTTATTGGTCTGATTGTCTTACCTGGCATGAAGATATCCAGAGTACCAAGCCTCGGTCCCTCGGGGTAGCCGCGGGTCATACCAACTCATGCGAAGGTAAACGCTTGGTAGGTCTTGGGGGATGTCTGTCGATGCCCTATATACCACGCCGATGGCACATTCAAAGGTCCCACCCAAGAGCCATCAGAGACAGAGTACTGTACTTGTGGTAAGGATAGCGGTTGTACATACATCACCAACAGCAGGTAATAAAGTATGAGCAGCAGTCTTCCCAGGATGGTCCATATTCTGACCACAGGCTATGAGCACAGTCAAGGTTAGCTGGTGGGCTGTCTCCTACCCGTCTAAGACTATGACACACAAAGCAGCATGGGTCTTTTTGATTTGTTATTACCAAGGAAGGTGGTCCCTGATCCCTATCTGTTGTAGCTCAATCCTTGCTCTTATTAGCTTAGGGTTGAAGGACTTAGTCACCCGCTCACCGCCATCATCTGACAACAACAGCTGCTGGCCTACCTTTGCCTACTCTAGAACTACTAACTCTCCATAAGGAGTTCTTCCTTCCAGACAAAGAACCTACTGTACCTATTTTCAGCTCCATCCCAGAATAAAAGAAACCTTTATGCCGAATCCTTATTTCTTTCTCCCTATAATCGATGCAAATGCACAACCCAGCTATTCAAAATAATGCTACAAATGAAGGTTCAGGCTGGTCTTTCCTCATAAGGTTAGAAGATACTTCAGGAGCCTTGATGGCTGACACTTGTGCTACAAAGGTCTAACATTATTATAGCAGAGAGCCGGAAGCAAGATTGGCTCTAAAGGCTCAGATTCTCAGGAGGGAGGGTGGACATTAAGCGGGAAAGCCCTCCGCTCCCAACTTTCTTTGTCTCATGTACGAAAGTCCTCAGTTATATACCGTCACCCCTGTTTATCTCTCTCTCCAGTAGCATCCTCACTCCTCTTGGCTTTTGTGGCCCTCCTGTTCTGTCTCCTGTCTTTCTGTAACTGTTTTTCCCCCTGCCCTCTTGATGCCGCCCTTTCCTCCTAGCAGACGATGAGGCTGCTGGACCAAAATTTTATTCACAAAGCAAAGAAGCCCGCCAAAATGTTAGGTCTCCGCTGCGCCCCTCCCTTCCCTCTTTATCACCGTTCCTCCACAGATGATGACCACCAAATATTGAGGTGAAGAAGCAGTCATCTTCCCTCGCATGGAATCTGCCTTTTGGTGTCCTTTTGGGCGCGACGCTGCTCGTTCTTTTTCGTTTGACCCAACAGTGAGTGGATTGTCTTGGCTACGTCCTTAGATTCCATCATCATCAGTTTGAGACTTGCTGCTTCGTGAGACACACGACACGGAGACACGCCCGCCAGCTACTACAAGCCTCAATCCTGGCCTTAAGCCCAACTATTGTCCTAGGATTCGACGCCAACAATATCTATCACCATGCTGCCAAGCGTTCTGGGCCTGGCCGCACTTCTTTTGAGCACGGAACTAGCGGTGCCAACCCAGGGGCTCTCCCAAATCTACCATTGCCAGAAGCCGGGTGTTGTCGCACTCACATATGATGATGGACCTTCAGAAAACACGGAAGAGCTTCTTGACCAAGCTAAGAAGCTGAACATACCCCTCACTTTCTTCTGGTTAGGAAAAAATCTACAGCAATATTCTGATGCTGTCAAACGTGCTTTCAGAGAGGGCCATCAGCTGGCCTCCCATTCTTACAATCATGAGCAGCTTCCCACTCTTAGCTACAATCAAATCTTACAGGAAGAAGTGCAACAGACCAATGCGGAGTTTAAGAAGATCCTTGGCATTGCTCCAACATACTTTCGCTGCCCGTACGGCAACTGTAACACTCCGCATGAGCTGCAACCCCTGGCAGACGGCGGTGTGAAAGTTATCAACTGGAATATGGACACTCATGACTGGCAGCCTGGGAAGAGTGCCGCTACGACAATGGAGGCGTACAAGGGTTTCCTTGCGGCGCAGCCACAGCTGCCGGAGGGATTGATCGCACTTATGCATGAGACCTATCAACCTTCGATTGACATCCTTGGCGAGGTTACCAACTTCCTCAAGAGCCGTGGTGCAACATTCGCCACCGTTGCTGAGTGTCTAGGCGATGGCAGCTGGTTCACAGGCACTCCTGATAAGAACGCTATCTTTCCTACCACCGCTGCTCCAACCACAACGCCTCCTCCTCTTACTACTGCTGCCCCTACTACTGTCCCTGTTACCACCACTGTGACGCCCACTACCTCTGGGGAGCAGCAGGATCAGCCTTCAGTTCGCACCACTGCCCCTTCTGTTGTGGGCGGCAAGATCGGTACCGCAGAGGCTTCTTCAGGGACTTCTTTTATATCCCTCACCAGTACGTTTACTCTACTCTCAGTATCCTTTAGTGCCTACTACCTAGCCTTGGCATAAACGCACTTTGCTGATAATATTCTGCTGGGAGAATAGGGAAACGGGATCAAATGCCGTAAGGGAAGGCCAATCCCCTAGCAGTAGTGTGGGTCGACAAGGCTATCAGCAGCTTGTATAACCAGTATAATTTATACCTTATTTATCTTTCGTCCTTCATGCCTTGTCCTTTCCTGCTCCTTCCTCTCCTAGGAAGTATTTCCCAACACTTCACAATCGTCCGCATTGGTCCGCGTTTGAAAGGCTCTGAGTCTGTCGTGCTATATCGCCTTTTTAGGAAGCAATGGTTGTTGTTAGGTCCTTCCTGATGAAAAACTTGACAACTTCTCTTCTCTCACGCTGAGATGCGTTATTATGGGCCAGACACGGAGACCTCTGCACTGGGGGAAGGAGTTGCCGACAAGTCTCTCTGGATAACAACAAACAGAAAATAATTATGGCCTTGATGGCTAGATACTTGTGCTCTCTTCTACTACTGATACTCATTATGAGCAATGCACAGCTGTTATTCTTAGTCGACTTCATCTTGTACCATGGTCTCCAGGCACATAGAAAAAGGTTGCTGTTCTCTCTAGAGCACAATATTCTGTTGCTTTCATATTTAACGTCTTGATCATCGATCCGGCCATCCCATGAGCGTTCGTTGTTGGTGCATCTAGGGGTATTATTGGTTCTCTTGGCAATAAAGGAGCTGGTAGGAGCTGGCCATATTTCAAGAAGATTCGGAAAGTGCTGGGCTAACCCCTCCTAAGCTAGAGCAAGAGAGCACCAGCTGGGTTCTCGCGGACGCCGTCCACGTCAAGCAAGACTGCCCACGGTCAACCCCGTCGTCGTCGTACGAGCTCTCATACTTGGTTACGATTCCCGTGAAAAAAAGGGGCCCATACTTCTCACACCACTCCACGATGGCATTCGCCCGCCCCTTCTACCTCTTCGAGGGCGGAGCAAGCTTGGATCATGGACTAATGGCTAGCCCAGCCATGACGAGAGATAAGCCGCCCGCGAGATCCTCTACCTTCCAGGTACGGGCGGAGGAAGCCTAAATCACGAACACGCGGCCAGCCCAGTCACCTCCTCAACACGGACTCAACCTCCACCGAGACCATCATTGTCGGAGCCCCTTCTCCTCCTTACAGCAATTAACCAGCAATTTCTGAGTGAAGTAGAGGGAATAGTGCCCCCAAGTACTATTCGCCAAGCAGCAGGAGGAGTTAGGTTCTGGGCGGGCGTCGGAGGCCTTCCTAAAGATGGAACCTTCATTTTTTATAGATAGGGGGCTGACAAGCAGGTGTCTAGCGCTTGAAACACTGCCATAGCTTCGGTCAATCCAGCAGAGATCAAGCGCTACCACCAGTCGGGCATCCCGACGATGTAGGATCCTCCCCAAGCAAGATACTACGAACCGCAGCACTCATGCTGAGACATCATGATGAGGACTACTGATGATGGTTGTTGAGGAACAAACTTCAGATCCGATGCTTAGGATAGATCTACATCATGAGGACTAGGAGCGCGTCTACGTAAGTTTGAACGAAAACAAGCAAAAATCTTCCAATTTAATTGTCCCACTTTGAGTTCGCTGCCCAGAAGTCATTGATTAAATGTAGGGGATGTGCATGACTAAGTGGGCATTGAGCTAAACGCTGTCATATATACGGTCGGATATGTCCCTGTTATTATCTACAGGTTAGACGTATACAGTAATGTCCCATAGCACATTCGATGCCCACATTTTAGGGAGGTCAGTATAGCCCTTAATACAGGAAAAGCCTAACATTGGCAAATTGGAAATGTGCCCACTTTTTTTACGCAGACGAGCTCCTAGTTCCTACTGGGCAAGAGCGATGTAATCCCCATGGGTTGGTAGCTGAGACTCTACAATGATCCCTGATCACTGAGGATGATAATCTCCTTGATGTCAAGAGGGTGAATCACAATATCAAGTTATCATTCACAGGATCTGGCCGCTGATACACGGCACAGCTACGAATCCAAACCATCAAAAACACCTTCCTTCGCATCGCGTCTTCGATCCTTCATCTGAAGCTTTCTTCTTTGGCCGGTGGTGCTATCCCAGCTCGCGGCGGATGGAGCTCTGGTCTCTAAAGGCAATTGCCAGCCAGAGGTGCATCCATCCTTAGCACAACTTCTGTCCTTCCTTAGCACAACTGAGTGAAAGTCAAGAACTTCTCCAAAAAAGGGAAAGTCATCGTCTTTGTCGCCGGTGCTGGGGCAGTTGCGTGCTGCAGATTGGTGAAAAGCAATGGTCCAGGGTCCCTCCGTGATGACCTAAAGGGTGACAAGGGGTCGTCAGAGCATCGCACTCACGATTGTGAGCCGACCAGACAGTATGGAGGAGCTCTCATTGCCCTCCAGCGTGATTCTGGCCCTCCTTAGGCGAACTCCTGACTTGCTGCCTGACGCTGCAGAGTTCTTCAACTTGCTGCGCCGTGGTAAGCTATTGATACACCGGACATTCGAACGTTATTTGGCCGAAGAGAGGGAGATAGACAACACGGGGTTATGAAGGCTCAAGAGACGAAAGTATCGCGGGTTAGGTGACTCCCTGGGTGGGACTGAGTAGCTCTGCTTTACTGAAGTTTGTCGTTCTTTAGATCCCTCCGGTAGGCTGAAGCACTTTCTAAGCTTCTACGAAGCGCCTTCTGAGGCTGCAAGAAAGGTCCTTGACGGGGAACAGGTGCCTCGGATCCATAAGGTAAACTGTGACTCTTGAGGGCATAGGAGCGGAGGAAGAAAGACGGCGTTGAAAGGGGAGACGAGCAAAGAGAGGAGCTTCTCGACGGGAAGAAAGGGAAGAGGTAGGGATGTGGGAGAGAATGTGAGAGTATGGGGATGATTTCTGAGAGGAAGAAAGAAAGGATAGCCTGCGAAGGGGAGCGAAAAGTGCTTCTGACGTCTCTCTTTTCTTCTTGTAAGCTTGAGAGCTCTAAGGTTGAGATCTCAGGGCCCAAGGAAAGGGCCTTTGTGAAGGTGGCCAGCTGCCTTTTGCATCTGAATGAGGTCTGACGCTTCTCATGGATCTGATACTTTTTTTGACGAACTCTTCGACACGTTCTCTCTCTCATAACTCTACAGCGGGGCTGGCTCTTTAGCCTGTCGCTACACCGCTAAGCACTATTAGTACCTGCTGATGGCTCCAGCTGAATTTTTAAAGCTCATATCCTGATGCTCCGCTTCTGCTCTGTTGTTGGACAGATTCAAACCTTCCAGCTCTTCAGGGACTTTCTCCGAGATTTCCATAGCTCTCTCAGCCTTTCCACGGTTAACGAAGGCTTTTGGGATGGACTGGGATGGTTTGAGGATCTCCGTGACTATTACTATGGAGAGAGGAGAGCACTTGTAGAGCTTGTCATAGAGATACTACGTATCGCCAATGAGAAGAGAGAGTCGCATCCTTACCACTCCCTCGCAAAGGAATATTTGGATGAGATACTCAATCATTCTACCCATGGAACAGCAGGAGAAGAGAGCAGTGTCCTCTCCGAAGTGCTGGGAAAGCTTCAGGAACTCTATGATAACGACGCTCCCAACGTCTACTCTCCATTCTCATGCGAGCTCCAAGCGTTAACAGGACGAAAGGAGGTTGAGGGAGAAGAGCTGGTGGACTTCTATCATCGGCACGAGGTGGCGTGGGCCCAGCAGTGCGTCTCAGAGGAGAATCTTTTGCTGCAGCTACTGCAGGCTCTCACGGTGCAGAGGATACATATCTCGCCTTCTTTTTTCTTCCGCCTTTTGGAGTTATTCTCCAAACTCGACTTTGGCACTTCAAGGTACGTCGCTCTTATCTACTTTCCATAGGCTGGATGCTAACTTGTCTTATTGGCCCCTGCAGGACTAAGCTTTCTCTCCTGGTGCCAAATGGAAAGATTGACCTGTGCCGCGCAGTGACGCAGAGTATGGTCTTTGTCCTCTTACAGGGACTCAGCTTCTCTTTCTTCACCGGTCAAGAAGCGAAAGAGCTAACAGGAGAAAGAGCTATCTACCACCCGCTTTTGCTACCTTCTTCCTCATCTACACTCACGGACCAGAGCCTGTCACAATTCTTAGCCATCGATCAATTCTTTAACGAGGAGCTGAGAACAGCCGCAGTAGCGTGGAAGGGACCTGGGAAGTACCTTAGCGAAGAAAGAGCAGATTCAGAGCCTCCTCCTCATGCTGTTCTCCTTAAAGCCTGGGGAAGCATGCTTGCTCTCCTACGAGTGCAGCTACAGGGGCTAGACAGGATGAGTCAGAGAGGGAGAGAGGACGACTTGCTCTCGCGACTCTCTGCTCTTTGCAGTGAGGAGACCATCACGCAGGCTTCTGTCTTTGGAGATGAATTAGGGGCCATGGCTTTCCTTCTTTCTATGGCTCAAACAATGGAGAGCGAGAACAAGCGGTTTGAGGTCCGCTACCTTTCGACACCTTCTTAGCAATCTCTTTCGCTCTTTAAGCCCTCTGCATCACTTTTGCTGGTTTCGAAATCTACCCTCAATTCATAGCGCTGTGGCTCATCATCCGTTTGCGCCTCTTTTCTTTGATCTGCCAAAGCCCGCTCTGACCGGTACCTCGACGCCGTGGACCTCGTACGTGGGCTACTATGGAGAATATCGGGACGGACAAACAGGACGTGACTTGCCCAGTTCTCCTACAGGTATAAGTCCATTGACTAACACCGTGAGGGCGGCTAGCTATTGTAAGGGTTGCCAGAAGGGTAATGGAAACGGGGTCCAGAAGGGCGTGGGATGGTGTGTTCGATGCTTTTAGATTGACCACTTTCCCTCTTTGCCTCTGCAAGTGCTTGACGAGATCCCTCAGAGTGCGCTGCACGGAGAGGAAGTGGTGTCACGAAGGACCTTCTATGGCCTTTTCTTGTCCAAGAGGATACTGAGAGACTTTAGCAATGCGCTCTTCCTTGCGCTTCCTTATTTACAGCAGACGCAGACCGAAAAAGATGTCGTTGTCTTTGTTACTCTCCTCTCTGCAGCATTGAAGGGCGTTCCATCTCTCTGTTCGACCGTCTGGAGTAAAATGGAAACTGAGGAAGAGACACCCGATGCCATTGAGGGAGTGATCTCTCTTTCTTTGTCTTTCTTTCCCTGGCGAACCTGGGCCCTCACGACGCTCTGTTCTTCCTTAATTGGGGATATGGAGAGCGCAGTGCGAGTATTTGAGCGGTTAGCTGGAGCAAGAGAAGGAGGAAGAGGGATATCCTTCCTCTCCCTTCCTCTGCCTCCTCAGCCTCTCCTGGCCATGCTTCCCTTTACTGGACAGGACAAGCGGAATAAGGAGAGACCTGATGTGGCAGACATTCCAGGGGTTGCTCTCTCTTCCAGATACACCTACACTACCGAGGGGATCTCGCTTCCGAGGGGAACTAGAGGCAAAATACTTTCTCCTCCTCTGTCCCGCCGCTCTTCGGCTCTCTACGGAGTGGAAAAAACAGGAGCCACCGTTGCCCAGTGGGAATATTCTCTCTCTGCGTGGCCAATTCTCGTGGAAAACCTTCAAAGGCTATGGGAAGTGAACGTAGAGGACTTAGTTTCCTTCCTCAGTGTCTCCTCTACCTCTCATCGCTCGCATTCGTTCGGGCAGAAGAGACTGAAGACTCTGTCTCTTTCTCCTATTGAGGATAATCTTTCGCAAACGCTGCTGGAGTGCAAGTCCAGCGTGGAGCTTCTGGGCTCTCTTCTTTATTATGCGACCGTAGGCGGGGAGAAGGAGAGAGGTGATGGAGGGGACGACTTTCTTTGTCGCTTTGGCTCTCACATTCAAGAGGAAAGACTGCTTAACTGGCTTAGATCTCATCAGCTGGAACGCCTCTCCTCCTTCTTTTGGGAAGGAGGCGTGACTTTGGATCACCTGCTTTCTCTTCCTGTCACAGAAGAGCATCTCCTGCAGCTTGGGGTCACTTCCGAGACAGAGAGAGAACGTCTCCTTTCCGCCCTCAGCAGTGAGAAGATGAGGAAGCAGAAGTCTGTCGCTTCGAGCTCATCACCCTCTCTTTGTTCTTCTGTTGATGATACCGGCATTCTCTACCTACTTCGAGGCGTCCTTTCTACTTTCCTTCACTCTACAGCGCTGCTCCAGGAGGTGAGCCACGAGGCAACCGCAGATAAAACCTCGAATCTTTCCTCCTTCTCTCACTCAAGCCCACTCTCCAGTGACTGGGAGGGCTTGAGACGTCGGCGAGAACGACAGAAGGAAAATGTCCTAGCGACTCTTCAGGACATCTCTGTGGGCTGTCTAAAGCTCTTTTCCACGGTCGCAGGGCTAAAGACTGGGAAACGGCTGTTGCTGTACCTCTTGGAGAAGCGGGATGACTCTCTTGCAGTACCTCCATCACCACTTTGGGGACGAGCAGGCGAAAGAGATCTTCTTCATTCTTTCTACCAAGCGTCACTTTCTCTCTTGCATTCACGCGAGATACACACGGGCAATTATGAGGGGATCCTCTCTCTTTTGGAGCTTTCTATTTCCTTGCTCACCTCTCTTCAGAAGCAGCACCCGGCGCTGCGATTGCGGGGCTTATTTCTTCGTCACAAAGGGAGAAGCGCGGGAAGAGGGAGTAGTAGAGAGGACGGCATGCCTCTTCAAGGTGGGCAGATAGAGGCGAAAGACTTTGTCAATGCTCTACAAGAGCAGCTGGGATATGGCCTCTCTCTCCCAATAGTCGAAAGACTCTTCTTGCACTTTGCTGTTCCTTCTTCCTCTCATCCTGCCAGTGGTCTTTCTCTCTCTCCCCTTACTCTACTCGACTTTGGCCGCTTTGTGGAAAGAGTGTGTGAGCTCTATTTCTGTGCTCAAAAGCATGGACCCGCAGGAGAGCAACACCCTCTTCCACCTCCCAGCAAAGGAGAAAGAGAGGACGAGATGCTTCTACAGTTCTTGATAAGGGTTGGAGAGGTTACGCTTGGGAAGGGATGGGAGGAACCTGCTTTGCTTCGTATTCTGTCCGTCATTCTGTCCGTTCTGTCCTCCCATGACAGCTGGAGATACTCTCGTCGCAGTCAGCGGTGGAAGATTGGTGCGCTGTGTACTAGAGCTCTGCGCCAAGTGCTAGAGGTAAAACTTGAAAGCTACTCACGACTTCAGCTCTCCCTTTTCCTCTCTCTCTCTCTCTCGCTCTCTCTCTTTTACACTCTCTGTCTCTCTCTCTTACACTCTCTGTCTCTGTCTCTTCCTCTGGTCATTGACTGCATTTGTTCTGTCGGTGGAAGATTTCAATCCTTCCTTAGAGCCCACCACACTCAATCTTGCCTTTCGCAATCTCCATCTCTGAGTCAATCCGTAGTCGTCTGATCCTCTGCTCGATTGCATCGCCGGCCCAGGCTCCTCTTCCCTACCTTAAGACCAACTCCGTCCTGGGCCTAGTTGACACTGTGGCACTTGAGAGCAAGCGAATTGTCATAGGTATAAGCTCCGTCCACGAAAAACGTTGGCGTCGGTCCTTCTCTTCTTACCACCTGGCACTTACTTTGCCTTACTGACTCCTCACCTTTATCAATTTGCTGTCGTTGTAGAGGCGCTTCTTCACGACAGAGTGACGCAGCGGGCTCTCTATCCTCCCCTGGTCGTCCTGGTCTCCGGGTCTACTGGAGCTGGACTCTTTAGGGCTCAGACCACTGAATCTATCTCGTCCCAGACTGGGCTAACTCTCTCTGACCTCATGAGACGGAAGAATGACAGCGGTCGCTTTGGCTCCTCGTCTTCTTATGGGAAAAGAGGGTTTGTTGACTTTGAGAGGGGCCTGTTCCGCGGTATAAGCGCCTTGGAGTACAACCTCATTGAGTTAATGGCCATTGAGTCTCTCCTTCTTTTGGAAGCGGCCGTGCTCTCAGAAGAGTTTTCCCCATCTTCTCCACTCTCCTGTGCCTCCCCAGTGGATCCTCGGCTGCTTCCTTCTCAGCTGGCGTGGAAGGCAAGACAGAAGGCTGACCTTCTCACGTCAACGGTAGAGGTCTCAACATATGCGTCAGCCACGTCGGCAGTCTTTCTCTCCTCCGCTTCCTCTTACTCTTCACTTCAAACTCCTCCTCCATCTTCTCCTTCCACTTTCTTCTTAGATGGAGCCAACTTGGTGACCATAGTTAGAGCCTTCCTGGACTATAAGAGGCCCTCAGGGAGAGCACTACCCATCCTCGCCACTCGCCTCCTTGTTTATCTAAGCATCTGCTCCTCTGAGCAGTCCTCAGTCTCTCCACCTAGTCGTACGGACGACTCCAACTTGGACAATATGAATAGCGCGACAGGCTCCTCGCGCCCCATCGCTGAGCTGCCGCATCAGAGCTCTGTCATGGCTTTCTTCCCTTCAGAGGACCAGGGAGAAGGTGGGTAGAAGGACCTTTCTCGTGCAGAAACCGCTATAAGTATGTCCAATTGTTTTCCTAATCAGACCCACTGTCTGCCCTTCCCCCTCTCTCCTTGAACTCCCGCATGTCTCTCAACGTCGTAGCCCTGCGGCGCTCCGTTGTGGGAGCCCTTCAGCAGCCAGGAGATGAGTCTCCTCACCTTAAGACCGCTGCCTTAGCGCTAGTGAAGGCGGCCCTTGAATATCAACCAGGTAAGGCCCAGAACAAGGGATAAAGATAGATGGGACAAGAAACAGAGATGTCATGCCTATCTTAAAAGAAGGTCAGAGCTGTATTCCTGCAAAGTGAGGTTCTCACTCCAATACTGCTGGTCCTTTTGCTCGTCTCTCTTTCCTGCCATGTAGGACTGGCGGGGGTTCTTCTTCAGGCTCCATCTGCCGCGTCCGATCCGTCTCCGTCTCTTTCTTCTATCTTCGTTGCCCTTCTCAAGGACTCAAGAGCTCTGATAGTAGACCAGCCAATGGTACTTGAAGCTACTCTTCAGGTCCTCCTCTTTCTCTGGAATGGAGCCGCAGTGGGCAGGAGACAGCATCTCCAGGTAGGCACAACCAGCTCTAGAGAGATTCTGTCATAGCACCAACGATTCTGACGGACACATGGAGAGAGACTGCGACCAGCATACGGAGAGAAGGAAAAAGAAAGGGCGGAGCTGAAGGGAGAGAGGAGAAAAAGCAGAAGAGTGAGAAATAAAGAGGCAGACAGAGTAAGAAAGATATGGGGGGCAGGGAGAGAGAAAGGGGAGCGAGGATAGAGAGAGGGGTAAAGGAAGAGGGAGAGAAGGAGAGTGCCTGCAGGACCAAGGTATCCGAAGTGAAAAGCTGCCGGCTCATTGGTCGAATCTACCTGATTCCATTTACATCTCTCTTCTCCTCTCTCTCATTATAGGTTGTTCGAGGATTGAGACAGGACGATAGCTTCTGGGCGAACCTCACGTCGATTCTCTCTCTCCCACTAGAAGGAGGCAAAGGTACCTCTTTAAATGAAGGGTGCTAGACAGTCCTCGCATTCTGTACATAGCTTGCCTCTATCTCTTCGTCTTCATTTTCTCTCGCTGTCTCTTCAATCTCTCTCTTCCTCTTACTGCCTTTGCTCTGCGTAGACGAGAGTGGCTATTCAGCCGACTGCTGCCATCAGTTAGCCTGCCGGAGTCTCGTCCTGGGCATTCTGGCCGTGGAATGGCATTCGAGGCATCAGAAAGGCAGTGGTGAGGACGAGGATAAGGCGCTGACGGAGACGCTTAAAAAGGTATATCAGTCTGGCAATTTCCTCTTCTGTTCTCGCTCCATGCAAAGCGCTGGGGGAGCGAGTTCTCGTCAATCTCTTTGTCTATCCCTCTATTGAATGTCGTCCCCGTCCCTGCCGTGCTTGGTTGTCTTCTCCGGACTTTCTCAAACGCGTCCGGTGTCTCTATTTCCGTCCATCGTCTAATTCTTTTGGTCCCCTCCTTTTCTTTCCCTACGTGGAAAAGTGCTTCTCGGAGGAGACCTTCTCTCGCTGCGTCGTCGAGTACACGAGGTTTGACTATAGTGCCACGGAGCTTGAGCAGCTAAAAGCGATAGCAGAGAGAACTCTTTCTCTATCTCTTCATAGCTTTAGGGTCAGTTCCGCGCCACTCTTCGTACCTATTCTCCTCCTCTTCTTCTACTGCCAAGAATGCTTGCTGGTGGCTCTTGTCTCCATGTAGCGTTGGCTCTAACTTTGCTCTTGTCTCTCGGTACCTCCTTTGACAGTCATATTCGGTGGCGCACTGTCTGTCTTTGTGCATGTCTCTCTCTATCGCACTCTATCGCTCTCCGTATAGCTTCTTCTAATGCAGTTGTTCGTTTGGTAGACACCAGGTCGATGGGGAGAGACCATATATGGAGAGTCCTTTGTCTTCTCTCCCTACTTGATACAGTCCGCATTGTCTCTTCCTATGGACCTTAACGAGGCGGCGCTGAGCGCAGCTCTTGGACTGTCCGATCCTAAAGGGATGGAGCTGCTACTCCAGGTGAAAAGGGTGAACAGAGCACTCTCTTATGCCGACGCGCAGGTAAGTGTGGAACAGAGGACCAGAAATTCCTATCATAACCTGGGAAGAAAGGAGTAAGGCACTGCGGAAAGGGAGCAAAATGCTGCAGTGAACGATTGAGAGACAAAGTTGTAGAGAAGAGAAGAGAACGGCATGAAAGAGCGAGACTCCATTAAGCAGTGGTTATTTACACCTTGCTCTGGTTTCTTCTTCGTCTTACCTCGAACTTTGGTTCTATAGCTCTCTCTCATCAGAGGCTGGAAGGTCTTTATGGAAGTCTGCTGCCTGCAGCCTTCCTCCTCTCCTATGGCATCAACCTCGGTCTCTACCAGCAGGAGCTCTCTAGAGATGTCGCCACTTCTCACTCGTCGGTCCTCGGTTCTGCATGTTCAGTCCTCTCCACCGCATCCTCCTCTACCTGCGGAAGTAGCTGAGACGAGCAAAACTCCATCCCAGAATGTCTCTTTCTTCGCGGGGGATCGCACCTCCTTCGCTATGATCCGGAGCTTGGGAGACGCTCTTACTCGCGCGGTTGACAGACAAGAGAGTCTCTTGTCTCTTCTTTCGACCTCTGCAATCTGTGAGTCGTTAGCGGCGATGCTGCACCATCAGCTGCACTTTGTGCTGAGAAAGACGGCAGACCCTGCCAAAAGTATGACAAAGGTTAGACCAAGCCTCCCACCTATCCGCCGCGCCTCCCTTTTTCTCTTTACCAGAGTCCTCTACCTTCGACTTGTCCTTTCCTCTCTCTTCCTGTCGTTGTTTTAAGACTGCCTCTTCTTCCACAGGGGCCTATGCATACTTCTAGTGCCCTCATTTGCACCTAACACTACGTGCTTCTTGCTCTCTTTTCTGCTTTAGGCTCGGCACAGCAAGCGCTTAACTGTCTCTCAGTCCATCTCTTTGCTGGATACGTTGTTGGCCCTAGCTGATAGGTTCTCTCCCTCGCCCATGGGAGACTTTTTCTCCAAATACAAAGAGGAGGAGGAGAGAAAGCTCTTCTCGGTCGCAGCTAGAACGACGCAGAAGCTCTCTCTCTCACTGTTGACGGCAGTTCTCACTTCCGCTTTGTTGCTCTTCCGTCATCTGCGAGAGCTGGAGGAAGGCGACCAAGAGAATGCTGCCGACAAACCTAATGATGAATATGGCGGAGTTGTTATCTCTTCATCTTCTTCCTTTCAGCAGCGGTCTGTTAGAGGCCGCGCTGTCTACCTCGTTAGACTCTGTTTAAGGTTCCGCGAAGGGACTAATAGAAGACGAACAAGCCAGACAGGTGACAGAAGTAGCTTGCGCGCTCTTTTCACTACCTAGGCCGTCCTCTTGGCCGCTTGATTGAATATCTCTACTATCCTTCTTTCTGTGTCTTTCAAGTTCCTTCTCCTCTCTAACAAGGCTATTTCCATTGATGTAGAGGACCATTTTTCCATAGAGGAGCTCGATTCTCTCTTCCAAGTGTGTATGGCTCTCCTCTGTCTGCTCGTCCAAGAGAAAAGCTGCTCTGCAGGGCTCGTACCTCTCTCTTCGTCATTAGAAGGACGAGAACACTTCCAGACTTTCCGAGAGCAAGGCGTCCTGTCTGCGCTGCTTTCCCACTTCCAGGCTTTATCATTGGCGCAGGAGCCAGAAGCAGGACAAAACCTGCCAGACAACGGTCAGTAGAAGCCAGAAACCCGCTACCCTGTTTGCTCTGCCATCAACGCAGTGACGTTCGCTCTGCTTCTACCCATTTTGCCATCTGCATTGACGTTCTCTCCGGATGCAGAGCCAACCTCATCATTCTCAGACAGATGTTATCGTCCAAGAGCTTTCCTCTGCTGCCTGCTTTGCGAGTTCTGTCCTCTTGTGCTTAAGAGTGCCTGCTCGTCTGGTCTTCGAGTCCTATATTAACATATTGCTTCCTTCTATGTGCAAGCCTTTAGACCATTATGCTGAATCTCTCACCCTCTTCTTCGTACTTGCTCTTCATTCTCTCTTCATTGCAACAACGATCCCTGCTGTAGCTCTTCCCAGTTCCCTTCGGTGCTCCCCTTCACACTCTGCCTGCGCTATCCTGGAAGTGTTGGTCACAATGGCCCAGAATCCCTTTTTAGCTGGGGATCTTGTGCGGGAGAGAGTGCCGCAGACCCTAATCCACAGTCAGTACTTCGGAGAAGTGGTAAGAGGTCGAGGAAGTTAAAAGTGTAGACAAACTGGTCAGGTTTAGAGAGGGAGCAATGTATGGAGGCAGAAGAGAGTCGCGAGAAAGACACAAGGGAGGATTTGACACTGAGTCGAGCTCTCCTTCTTCTTGCCCCGCCTGTGTCTCTTCTTTTTCACAGGTATCCCAGTTGCTTAAGCGAGAAGCAGAAGAGAGAGCAAGCCAAGAAAATGAGGCCAACGACTGGGCTACACCGGTGAAGCGCACGGTGTGGAGACGAGGATATGGTCAGGGGATGATCGTTGTATATAGTCTGCCTCTCTGTGGCCCATCTCTTCAGGCTGTCACTGGATTGCTAGTCACTCCTTATGCTATGATGGCTCGTATAGCTCCCTCTTTTCTTTTTTCCCCTTCTCTCTCTCGTCTGTCTGTCTTTTATGTTCTCCTTACATCTTTAGGACTCATCCAAACCTCTCTCTTTCTCCGTCAGGCGGTTCAGCGCAGGAGCGCAGTCCTTCGCATATCTCTTTGTGTCTACTACTTCGCCTCGGGGCAGATCTCATTCGAAGTGCTAGACAGGAAGAGAGAAGGACTGGAGAGAGCTTTGACTTCTTTCTTGATGAGCTGGTATATCTTCTGGAGGTTTATGAACCTCTTATGCCAGGTGCGATCTGCCATCAATGCGTTTTAGCTAGTTCCTTTTCCGACTAGCAGGCATCATATCGTGGTTCTTACCGCGAGCCCTCCTACTTTATACAAAGACAGTATTCAACCTCTCTTTCTGCCTCCCAAACGTGACTCTTACCGCCCTTCTTGCTCTGTATCTTCTTCTCGTTTTTCTCTTTCTCTCTCTTTCTCCCTCCGCCCATCTGCGATTCGTCTGAGAAGGCGTATTCCGCCCAGCAAAGTGGACTGTGGCGTTGTTGGAAGAAGCCGAAGCTGCCATGACTCTGTTCTATGAGATGACGAAGGAGAAAAAGAGGTGGAAGCTAAGATCTCTGCGATCCATCTCTCTGTTCCTTTCTCTCCTTCCTCCTCTTTTCCTTTCTCTGTCCCACTCGGTGGGAGAGGGCACCAACTCCCTAGCACATCACGCTCGACTGAGTGCGCTAGTTGACGCGATATCTCCGGAGGAGGAAGAGGAAGCAGCAGCGGTCAAAGAGGCACTAAGGGCACTGCAAACAAGGTTCTGTTTCATTCTATCTGGCCTCGATCATAGCTGTTCGGTCACCTTTCCCACAGTTTGAGGGCAATTCTATGGCTACGATGGCCCTTCCAGAGCGACTTCGCTCTATATGTTTCATTCCCTTGCTGGTACCTTTGGGTTGGTGCTGTTCACCTTCTCTCTCAAGTTTGGCTGTCGACCTTGGGCAATCCTTCGTATAGTACTTACGGCCTAACCTCTTCCCCTTCTCTTTACTTACTCTATTTGCTTACTTTCCGCACTTTGCCCTGATGGAACTGACTATTCCCTAAGTCTTGTCTTCTTCGAGAAATCTCTTGACCTCTATCGTTGGAAAGCTCTTACCCTTTTAGTCCTGACCACGAATTGGCTGACTACGCGCGCTCTTTCTTCTCTTTCGCTCATGTCCTGCATGCATTTTCCCAAATCGTCTATCCAGTAGTCCTCGGAGGGGAAAGCCGGCCATGACTTCTTCCGAAAAGGTCGAGAATGGCGGCCGCAGAAACTATCACTTCCACTATAGAATAGAGGAACTCATTGCACAGGTTGAGAACGCCCTTAACACTTCCTTTTCTATCCCTTGGCACCTTTTGCCTGTTGTCATGGACCTTTAGGGACAATGCTTCCGGAACCCTTCTGCTCCCTTTGATACCGTATGCTGCTGTTGATCTGGTTGCTTCGCCTGCTATCCCGAAACAGCCCTCTCTCTCTATCTGCCCTTGCAGTCTTTCAAGTTTTTCGCCCCCACTGCTTTCTTTAAATCTTCCTTCTCTTGTCTCCGTGACTAAGTCTCTTGGCTCTCCTCTCCCGACATTGCGGGTGCTTTCTATACTATAGGTCCTTCTACGCATCTTAGGAGTCTTTAGACTTCTAACGCCCTCTCTTGAGGTAGTTGGAAGGACTTCAGATGGACAGGTAAGACATCAAGGGATGACATGCCGTAAAGTTCTCGGTTGGCAAAGTCTCTCATTCCTTTTCCTTCGGACTCTTAGGCTCAGTTTGACGAAGAAGCAGCTAGGCCACTGCTGGACTACGTCCCTCTAAGCATCCTATCGGCAGCGAACTCTTTGGCAGTCGGGCATCTAACATTGCTGCAGGTCTCATCTTCACCCCCGATCCTGCTCCCCTTCTTTCTCTTTCCTTCGTGGCGTTATGTCCTCAACTAGGCATAGAGTACTGCAGCTGTCCTGATACATCATAGTTGTCACCACTGATTCTAACGTGTTACCGACTCCTGCCTGCTGTGTCAGCGCTATATTTCGGAGAGGCTGCGCTCGGTAGATGCCATCACCGACAAGGTGCAGGACACAGAACGAAGCAAGAAGGTAGGGGTATCGGAGGGGCAAGACCTAGAGGCGGTCTTTGGAGAGCTCCTCCGCTGTGTACAGAGGCTCTGACTTTTCTGCGTTTCTTTACGATTGTATATGCTCCACTTTTGGTCTTCTCACCTGAAATTATTGGAACAAGCTCCTTGCGGCATTAGCCCAAGAAAGTCTCTATGTCGTGGTGATGAACGTTGATTTGCATGAGATGCGGTACGAGCACGAGCATAGCCTCAGGTAGGGTCAGCGGAAAGACAGTTTCAATTGCAATAGAAGTGTAGGAGAGCTGGGATCAAGAGTCAAACTCCTTCATTCTTTGGCAGGCGAGAAATGAAGGCTTCGATACTGGACGGGGTCTCTGCCCTCGAGAGGGTGGCAGACATTGGTGGCATCGATGTCTCCTTTCTGCAACCAATGAAGGTACTTTAGGGTGGTACTTCTCCCTTACAGTTCACTCCCCACCACTCGCTTGCATAGCTAGTTCTCCTTAAGCTCTTCTCTGAACTGCGCACATTTAATCTTAATTCTAATGCTTGCTCTCTTGTTAGGATATTATCCAGCTCTTGTATGCAGACATCAAAGAGCCAGTGAGAACATCAGCCAAGCGGTAAGCAAGAGAGCACCCTTTCTGATGGTATATGATGAGGAGCGGGGCTAATGAACTTGTATTTGCTCGTCTCTCATGCAAAGATCCCCGAAACAGACTCTTAGGAAGGGCTCACGGTCTTTGCTACTGAGCTAACCATCCGATGTACAAAGTGAAGGCTGGCACTGCGTGACCATAAGAAATGATTTAACAGTTTGTGAGGAGAAATTGTATAGCAGGCGTGAGGACGACGCGTCAAGTTTCTATCGTGTGACCAGCTTTGGCTAAAGCCAAAGTCAAACTCTTATTCAGCTCTCATTGAGAAAACAGGCCACCTAATGAGGAACTAAGCTTTGGCGCACTCCCTTGAGTGAATTCCTTATTATCTCATCTTCCTCTCTCATTTTTGCACGTTGCCAAGTGCTACTCCTCTCTGAGACCTCACGTGCTCCTCACATCTGTGAGAAATGAGTAGCAAACGGGTACCTGTAGTCTAATATTAATGCAATGGCTCCCATTTTCTTATGAATTTGGTGCCCCAATAACGCGGGCAGGAGAAAGGTAGTATCTCATCCTGTTGCTATGTAGTGGGCAGGGTAGTATATCCATATTACCTGTAAGAAGTTTCCTTTGTGCCTGCTGTGTCTAAGACTATTTTACGGTGAGTAATCCTGTTCATGCGGTACTACTAATAGCAGCAGCTGTTCATCTCCATCTTCTGCCATTGTCCGCCGTACTTGTCTTTTAGTGGGCGGGCAGGGCAGAAAGGTACATCATTCGCAGTAGCGATGATGATGGTCCACCCCTTCCTGCCTATTAGCTCGTATCCTGGCTCCCGGAGAGTTGTCTCCCGGTTGAGGCGAGCTTCCCGGCTGATGGCCAAAGAGCAAAGAGTCACGTCAATATCATCAATCTGCCGGGCCCCAGCCGCGGCAAGCGGATGACTTCCGCGGGCCAGTGGAACTACTAATAAAACGTGAAAAAACCAGGAAGTGCAGCTACAGTCTCAGTTTTAACTATCCCGTCCTACGGTAAAACAGTAGTATAACCAAAGAGGAGAAACCCTAACATCCCGTTAGCAAGTCCGTTGGATGGTTACGAGTAGAACTAGGGTTAGGGTTAGGGCCTCTTGCTTTGGGGACGAACTCAATAGTGGCTGAATGCTTCGTCATAAATTTCATCATTTGTACTCGTAGCAGTGCTGCTGTTATGTTAGCACTCCCATTCAACCAATTTTATTTCAACAGCTAAGCAATGTTTCCTATCCCTTGCCACAAGGGTCAGAAGAGCCAGTTAGAGCCAGTAAGGTACTGTCAGTGCTGTGTTATCATATCATTTTCTATAATAATATAAAGGAAGGTCGGCGACTCATCACATCTCAGTTCTTTTCGACGTGACACGTGCCCAACCGCATCAGAAACCCATCACCCAAACGAGTTTCCTTTCTCTCTCTCCCTCTCTCTCT
>FLMG01002042.1:0-10382 GCA_900088475.1 Hyphochytrium catenoides | reverse complement strand
TCGCTGTGTCTTCCCATCAGGCACTTAATTCTTATGCAGCCAATGGGTTCTCGGACTCAGATGAGCGGGTGATGGCTTTCGGTAGCCTCTGGGTGGCGATGGTGGCGCTGGGTGAGAAGGTGAATCAAAGCCGCTCCCATTGCAGAAACCTACCTCTCTCTCTGTCTGACGACTTCTCTTTCTTTCTGTCTTCTCTCTCTGTTTGTCTCGCCCAAGTTCTCTTGCTTTCCTCGTTCTGTCTTGCTGCTTCCTTTCCTCCCCTTTTTAAGTCTTTGTCAACCCTTTTCCTTCGCCCGCGTCATCACTCTCGGTCTTTCTCTCTCCCTGTCTCTCTCTCTCCGCCTTTCTCTCTCTCCGTGTCGTCCTTGTTGTCTCTTCTCCTCTTCCTCTCCCTATTTCTTTCTATCCTTCTCAACATACATTCTGGCCAGGCGTCGTACCCTCCACAGCCGTCCTCATGCTTCACTCTCTCTGCTGTGACGCTTTTGCTCTTTACTTCTGCTTTCTCTTGTCTTTCAATTCTCCCAGGTTGGCCAGCGGATCTTCAATCTTCGCCGAGCAATTCTTGAGCTCTTTGACCTTCCTCAAACGCTGGCTTCTGCTGCACAAGCCCACGGAGGAAGAGAGCCATCAGAAGAGGAAGATCGAGAGAAGGAAAGAGAAGGGAAGGTAGAAGAGCTGGAAACAGCAGCAAAGGAGAGGACGGGAGAGAGAGGAGAGAGAAGAAAGAGAAAGACTCACTACTCCGGAGCCAGCGCCGACCTGTGCAGCCTCGTCAAGGCGGCAGAGGACTTTCTTCTGGCTAATCTCAGATGCACTCACGCCAAAGTATGTGTCCTACCACAAAGGAGGGGTAGAAAACGGGAGAGAGAAGAGGAGAAGATATTAGTGGAGAGATCGAGGGGAAAGTGACAGAAACACAGAGAGAGAGAGAGAGAGAGAAGAGAAGGGAGTGTGTGTGCACACAGAGGGAGTAAGAGAGAGAGAGAGAGAGAGAAAGAGAGAGGAAGAAAGAGGAGAAAAAAAAAGAGAGACAGAAAGGGAGTGAGAGAGGTAGACGTAGACAAGCAAGAGTGCTGGCAGCCTCTTCTTTCTCGTTGCTCTTCCAATGTCTCTTTCCTCGTCTCGCATCATTGGCAGGAGTTCTGTCCACTAACGGCCAGCCTCTCTCTGCTCCCATTTTTATCGGTCTTTCTCTTCCTTCTCTTCTCTTCTCTCCCTCTTCTTCCTTCTCTCCCTTTTTCTCTCTTTCTCCTCTCTCCTCTCTCTCTCTCCTCTCTCTTGGGTCTTAGATTCTAGTGGTGACTGCTGACCGGAAGTCTGTCTGGTGGGCGGTACCGAGTGACCTGGAGGGAGGAGACGGACCTTCTCCTCTTCCTCCTTATCAAAAGGCTCTTCATCATACAAACGCTGGACTCTGTGGTGAGGCGGGGAGACGGACAAGAGATAAGAAGAGAAAGAGGAGAGGAGAGAATGACCAAGGAGAGAAGAAGAAAATAGAGAATAGAACCTCTTCCACTGCAATTTGAGAGAGAAGAGGGAGGATTCCGTTGCTACTCTAAGGATAGAGAAGAAGAAGACAGACACAGAAAGAGAAAGCGGGGAAAGGGATGGAGGGATGAGGAGGAAGGAGAGAGCCGAGCACAGAGACGGGAAAGGAGAAACAAGGTTGTAAAGGAGACGACGAGAACTTTTGTCCGCAGCCCGTGAATGTCAGGAAGAAGTGGACTCTTTATATACTCTCTAACTCTCTCTCTCTCTCTCTCTCTCTTTTCTCTCTTTCTCTAATTTTGTTATTTGCCTAAATGCGCCTTCCAGGGCTCGTGATCCGAGAGGGACAAGCGATAGAAGAGGAAGGAGGAGGGAAACACCCTTATTTTAACGACATTGTCGACATCACGGGTGAGGGAGAAGGAACAAGGCTGCTTGTTCTTCCGGTCAGAGGCGCCAATGGGGAGATTATTGCTGTTATTGAGGTCTGTCCCTGTTTCTCTTCTTTCTCTCTTTGTCCTCTCCTTCTCTATCCTCTCATTCCATTCCTCTTTCCGTTTCTAAATCTCTCCTCTTTCTTCTCTCGTGCTTCTCCCAGTGTTTTCTCTTTATCTCTCTCTCTCTCTCTCTCTTTGTTCACTCTCTCTCTCTCTCCCTCTCTCTCTCTCTCTGTGTGTGCGTGCGTGTGCCTTTCTATCAGGTATGAATTTCCACCATCCTGTGAGTTTGCGTTGGCATCCATAATGGCAACAGAGCCCCCCCCCCTCCTTTCCCTTCATCACGAGGTCAATCTTGTGCTTACTATTTCACTCTCTCTCTCTCTCACACACACAACACAACACACACACATACACTCTCTCTCTCTCTCCTCTCTCTCCCCTCTCTCCCTCTCCCAGGTAGTCCACACTCCTCGAGCTCGCCAGTTGGCTTGCAGCTTTCCCAGTCATAGTAGTGAGGCACTGAGGGAAGCCCTCCAGCTCTTTGCAATACAGGTGAGAGACAACAAAGAGAGAGAGAGAGAGAGAGAGAGAGAGAAAGAGAGAGAGAGACAGAACAAGAGAGAGGAGAGAGAGTGTGAGAAAACCCATGGAGACTCATTCATTGCATGAGTCTCTAAAGAGCTGAAGTACTAGCTCAGTGGTCCTCCTTTGAATCACTGACAGGCTTACTTCATGTTCCCCTTCGTTCCCGTCTCTCCTCTCCTCTGTAATTCTCCCGTTCCCTCTCTGTGCCTTCTCTTCTCTCTCCCTCTCTCTGTGCTTTCTCCTCTCCCTCTCTCTGTCTCGTGGTTACAGTTTGGCACAGTCCTCGAACGTTATTTAGAGCAGGAAGCGCTAGAGGCCGTGAGATACATGGAGAACAAGCCTGCGGTGGATAGGCTCGTGGCGGTGCGTTACTCTTTCTCTCTTTCTCTGTCTCATACATAGCTCCTATGTCTCCTCAATTCTTATTATGCACTCAGTCTCGGCTTCTCTTAATCTCTGTATCCCACTCTCTCTCTCTTCCCTCAGTCTGCCCTTCTTATCCCGGAACTATGTCTTTTCTCTAGGTTCTGCTCCTTCCTTCTTGTTGGTTCACTTCTCCTGACTCCAAACGTCCTTTCCTCCTCTTGGAGCAGCGGTTGGTCGAAGAAGAGTTAACCTCTAAGAGAAAGAAGGAAGAAGAGAAGACGCTGGCAATGGCCCCTCTCTCTTCCGCCATCCCTTTTCCGTTTGGAGGTGACGTGTCTGTCCCCTTACAACTCCCTAGCAACCTTCGTCTTCTTTCTCCTCTCCTTCCCCTTGCCTGTCTCTCCTCCTATCTTAGTTCTCTCACTTGAAGTTGAGTCCTCTGCCTAATGCCTGTCTTTCACTTCTCTCTCTCGTCTGTTTTTCTTTCCCTCTCCCCTCGCAGTCCCGCTGCCGTTCCCGTTTGGACAGTTGCCTGTCCAGAGCTCCAGTGGCACGCTGCAGTCTGACATAGAAGGCGCTGTACCTTTAGTCTCTTTCTTCCCTACGCTGCAACCGCAGGTGAAGCCTCTCTTCTCTCATTTTTTTTGAATGCTAGGATTTTCCTGCCAGCATCAACTCTGTCTCTCTACTTAAGAATACCTTTTCTTTATTCTCTCTCCGTCGGCCCTTTCCCTGCTCCTTTGTCTCTGTCCTCCTGATAGACCGGTGGCTACTACCTTCGTCAGGCCTTGTTGCTTTATTGCCTGCTTTTCTTGCTCTCCCACCTACTACCACCTTCTTCAGACCTGAGAGGATAACGCCGTATCTCTCTCCCTTTGTTGTGTCTCTCTTTCTGCTCTCTTTCTGTCTCTCTCTCTCTCCGCCTCTCTCTCCTCTTTCTCTCTTCTTCTGGGGTTTGATCCTGCGTCGATCGGACAGTTTACCGCAGGTAGAGTGAAGTCGTGGTCCTTGGATTCCCTATGCCCTACTTAGGATTCTGGTTGTACTCGTTCTCTCCTCTTCTCTCTCTCTCTTTCTCAGCTGCAGGCCAGCTGCCGGGAGGTTACAGTGCGTTTTCGCCCAGTCATAGAGAAAAAGATGAGGAAAGACTAGTAAGCGAAGGGGAAGAGGAGAAGCGAGGCGCTGTCTTATCTCAACCTTCCCGCGCATGGACAGCCCCAGATCCTTCCAAAGCTGCAGTGGCCATTCAAGCACGTTATCGGGGATACTCTGTAAGGAGACGCAAAGAAAGCGTTGGGTTGTTGCGTGGCACCACTTTTCTCTCCTCTCCACTTTTCAACGTGCGATCTCCTCACCTCGTGCGCTTAGTATTTGACCTATTGTATGTGTCTCTCTCTCTGTCTGTTTTGCTATGCATCACTCAATGAATCTACCTCCATAGACTCGCAAGTCCATCAACGAAGGGAGGCCGTTCACTGTCCCAGGAGTTCCGCCTCCGATAGCTTCCATGCGCATGGCCACAGGTCACTCAAGGACACTCTCATTTTCTCTTCTACTATAGCCAGGCGAGCTCTCTGGTGTCTGTCTCTCCCTCTCTCTTCCTTTTCTCCCCTATCCACATTCTGGCTGCCGCTAGTCCTTTCAACGTCTGTCTTTCTTGCTACGTCTTCTCGTGCCAAGGTTTACATAAAGACTTCATTGATCACTTCTTTCAACAATACATATCTTTGGACCTTGGCCTCAACCTCTTCGATCTCCTTGTCCTGCAGGTGCTAATGGAGACCCGATCATCGTTCTACGAAGGGTGGACTCTCCGGGACAAGCCAAGCCTCCTCCTCCCTCTGGCCGTCCTCCTCCTACCTCGTCTACACCTCGTCCGCCGTCAACGCCGCCCCCACCACAAGGACAATCTATCTCTTCTCCCGCGCCACAGTTCGTCCCTTTTGATCCCAAGGCGGCAGTGAGAATCCAGTCGCAGTACAGGGGCTACCAGGTGAACATATTGCCTCTTCTTCGTCTTTTTCTATCCTCTTCTCCACTGCGGTTCCGTCTTAAGAAAAACGGCTTTTCCTCTGAGATCTCTTCTGCTCAAAGCCTTGTTACGCATGGGAAAAGGTCAAGCTTTCTCTGTGTCACTTCCTCAAAACACATCCGCTCATTGCGTCGCCCACTCACTCACCCTGTCTTGCTCTCTCTTTTCATGCTGGGCTTCCACAGCAGGTTCGGCGTTCAGCCAATGCCCAAAGAGGCGGACAAGGCGGGAATAACACCACTGAGATATCCCAAGGTTTCCCTCCCGCTCCCTGGCAGCAGCCAGGCGCTGGAGCGACGGCGCTTGATGCTCTCTCTCTTCCAAACTTCTCTCTCTCGCCAAGCCCTTCACCTCCACAATCTCCGGCACTCCAGGCAAAGCAAGAAGGAATTGCTGATGAAGAGAAGCTTAAAGTTGAAGAGGAAGACAAAGCTTTGGATCGTGAAAGAGATGCGGAGGCTCTTAAAGAAGAAGAGAGAGAGCGAAAAGAGGAAAGGAAGCCGGCTTCTTCTTCCACTTTGCCTTCCACTCCTCTTGCGTCTGCTCTCTCTTCTCCATCTCTACCTCTTTCCCTCCCTCGCTCGCCGTCCCTCCTAGAAGACGGAAAGCAGAATGACGAGGAAGACGAAAAGCTCATTGCGGCTTGGTCTCAGGCCTGGAAGGAAGAAGAAGAGAACGATGGAATCGCCAAGCTCGATCCGATGATGTCACTCTTGAGAGAAGAAGGAGAAAGACCACCAGGGGAAGAGGGAGAAGGGGAGGAGAGATCACTCGAAAGACTGATGGAAAAAGATGACAGTCTCCTCTCTCTTCCCCTCTTCGCTACCGAAGAAGAGCGCTCAGTTCTTATCGAGGGCAAGAGGCAAGAGTCACTAGAAGAAGAGCTGCACGAGCTAGAAGTAGGACCCTTGCCTAACCCTCGAGAAGGAGAGAGAGGAGAAGAAAAAGACAAGACTGAAGAAGGAGATCCAGCTGCATTCTTCTCTCTCGGGACCAAGATAAACACTCCCGAGTTGCTCTAATTGCGGCCGCCTTCTTCTCCGTCTAACGCATAGATAGCGCCATAGTTTTTCCTTGTTTGCTTCCTTGTACCAGCCTTTTTCTGCCTTCTACTATCATTCCCCGGCCTCGCACGTTGTCACGGCCCGGAAAATCAAGAAGAGAGGCCGGGAAGTGTCTAAAAGGTCCTTCCAAGCTCTTCAAAGACCATTAAATCGCTCGGTCCTTCACTCACCAATAGTCATGTTTGAGAGGACACCGCAGAGAGCAGAGCCGCCTTCGAATGGCATCAGCTGTGGGGAGATGAACTGGCGGCGCAGTCAGAGAATGACTCAAGCAATCCTCCCTCGGTCGCAGCCTTTAATGTTAACTTTATTGAGCATAATATACCTACCTCGGCAGGGCGAGGCACCAGCTAACTGCTGGAGATCTCCTCGCCTAGCTAGTTCATGGGAAGACCCATTGCCTCTTGAGTCATCAAGAAGGACGAAACAAGAGAGCAAAGGGCCTCAACTAGAGTTGCGTGCCTTTCCTGTCGGCTCTTGTTCTGAGGCTTAACGGCACAAATAGTCGCTTCTCTATACTCAATGATAAGAGTAGCTCTAGTCCTAGGAGGAGTAAGAAGATGTTAGACCCATGAATGTTTATCACACTCTAGGGATTCCCTGCACATGGACTATATCCTTCTCCTCAAACTAACTGACCACGATCGCTAAATGCTTGCCCAACAAAGCGACCGGTCATGAAGTTTACCAATGGAAGCACAAGCTCCGAATGTTAATGATGAGGCTCGCTGATAGGGCTGTGGAGCTGCCGTCTCTCCCGATAGTTTGGGAGTCTTTGTTGGGAGGCGCTATGCCGCGCGTCCTGGTGGACTGTTGTGTACAGCAGCTTGTTGAAGCTTCAACAATGTGGTTTGCTCTTCACTTTGATACTTCCCCGTGTCATGATGCATGATCCTCATCACCAGTCCCTAGTTGCTATCGCTCCTCTGTGCGTTCATACCGGAGTCTCTGTCGCCATTCTTCATTGGACCCCTTCTCTCACTTGCCTCCTTGTCAACCGTGACGGTTGTCTCGGCGCTTCATTATCTTCTTCCCCTCCTTCTCCTCCTGTTATTGCTTAGGACTTTTCAACTATGAGTCTTCCTTTGCTGGTAGCGCTCGCTGATGGAGAAGAGAGAGTTGATGAAGATGCCAAAGCCTTGTAGTTCTTCTTGTTTGTTGTCCCTTCTTCTTCTTCCCCTTTTTTCCAACTCCTCCTCCTTCTTCTTCTTCCTCTTGTTGTCCTCCTTCTGGTTCTGAAGTTTATAATAGCCAAAAAGGACCAAAAGACTTCTGTCATCACTTCGTACTGTTTCTGTATGGAGGGTGGTCTTCTGAAGATAGTCAGCTCCTTTTTGGCCTTGGTACCTACCTAGGCAGCCCAAGCCCTCTCATTCACTTCCACCGACCAGCAGAGGCTTCAGATTGACCTTGTTTGTTGCTCGTTCTCTTTATATGTTTTGATAAAGCAAAGTTCCCATCAATCATCGTAAGGCCTAGTAGGGCTTACTCTTTATCTTCTTCGGCGTGTGTCGCAGCAGAAGCTGCTCCTCCAGAACAATCAACAAAAAATGGTCATCGTGGTGTTGGCGGCGGGTGCTGCTGCTGCTGCTTCTTAGACTCTCTTTTTGAAGCTCACGTGCAGAGTGTTGATATTGTCCGGCGGGCAGTATAAAGAGAAAGACAAACCACTAGATAATGGCTGAGGAGGCAGGAGAAAGCAGCGATGGTGAGCATCGTTCTGCTATTATGGGCTTTAGTAGTAGTGCTTATTGTGTTGTCACCATGCCTGTATTGCTGAAGACTATCGGATCCTTTGTACGTGGTGGGGAGCCCTTGCCTTATATAAAGGGCGACTACCTTGCCTCCATCGGCCGACTGGACATTCTGAAAGAGCGACATGACGCTGGAACTCTTGTTGTCTCCGAGAAGGCCATGAATCGGGCTGCTGAAAATGGCCACCTCGAACTTGTGCAATGGTTGCATCATAATCGCACGGAGGGCTGCACAACGTCGGCAATGGATCGCGCAGCTTATAATGGTCACTTGCATGTAGTGGAATGGTTGCACAAACACCGAAATGAGGGCTGCACGACGTGGGCGATGGACGGGGCGGCTTCAAAAGGCCATCTGAATGTTGTCAAATGGCTACACGATAATCGGACAGAAGGCTGTACTGACTTTGCCATGACCGAGGCGGGCGGAAACGGGCATATGGATGTCGTTCGCTATCTTGTTGCTAATCGTCTGGGTGGTGAGGATGAGGGCTTTACGTTTCCCGTCTTCAGGTGCTGCTCCGAAGGTTATCTTGACATGGCAAAGTATATATATTCGATGACGACTCCAGACTTGCTTGAGGTTCAACTTCAACGCACAATCCTCCGGCACCATCGCCAGAGATGCTAGCCTGGGTAACTTCAGTGATGGGTTTCAATCATAGTGTTTGGTGCGCCGTGGTACCGGCAGCTAATGCGGGTGACATGGAGGCACTCAATCTACTGGAAACGTATGCGGAGGCCTACAAAGCCAAGTATGGCAACTACCCTAAAGGCAGGAAGGACTACATGAGCACAGCATTGTCTGAGGCTGCAAGAGGTGGACACTTTGATGCGGTGAAGTGGCTCTTCGCCAGACGCGCACTCTATGGCGGTAATGTGGAAGAGGCCATTCGTTGTGCACTCGGGATCGGGCATATCGGCATGGCGAAATGGCTCCACGACAATCACAATGGTCGACTGAAAAAGCGCCACTACTTCTTGGGAGATGCGGTCGGCAGCAAGGTTATGGATGTCATTAGATGAGTCTATTACGAGTCTGGCTTTATACCGAAGGAAAGGGCTTTCGATGCTGTGAAGTATGCAATGGAAATAGCGGCAGGAGAAGGTCTTGTCCATGTACTTGAATGGCTTCATACCACCGGGAGCGCACCGTGTACTCAAGATGCTCTATTCATGGCGATCAGTTGGGGTCAGACTGCAGCGGTGGAGTGGTTTGTGGCACATGGCTTTGTGGACTATGACCCCTATACCCTCCAGTTCGCAGCTGAGAAAGGCTTTTATGACATTGTTCTGTTACTCTACACGGAGAAAAAAAGAAGACAGCGGCAAGCTGCCCTTGTTCCTACAGAAACGGAGGAAGACGATACCACCGCAACAGCGAGCGGGAAGAAAAAGAGAAGAAAGGGACGGAAGAAGAAGGACAACGAAGGGTTGGGAGAAGATAAGCTTCTTCATGGGGCTGCCTTTGGTGGGAGACTACGACTTCTACAAAGGTTGCTGGAACTTATCCCCGCAGAGGAGCGGACGTTATCACCAGGCGCTTTGATAGTTAGTGCTTCCAGGAATGGACATCTGGAGGTAGTGAAGTGGCTGCATGACAATGTCAAGAAGGACTCCACCAATGGGTCGATAGATCGTCCTTATTACCAGTCGATGGACAAAGCCATGACAAACGCAGCTGTGTTTAATCACCTGGAGTTGGTCAGATTCCTCACAAAGGAGATGAAAGACAGTTCTTATTATCCGTCTATGGACGAAGCCATGAAAGTAGCAATTCGGGATGGTTACGTGGATATCGTCAGGTTCCTCATGACGGAACTAGACAACTCCAACTATTGCCATTCTATGGACGCAGCCATCGAACTAGCAGAACGCTATGAAAGGATGGAGATTGTCAACATGCTCACAAAGGAAAGAGACGGTAAAAAGTTAACCAGTACCTAAACTCTCTTGTTGGACAACGTCCCTTCTGTTGAGCTATTGAATCGAGAACTTGAAGCGTTGTTTCTCTTAGCTCTTGGACTCTTCTCTCCCTTGCCTTCGAACGTGATGATAATGGTGTCGGCACTTCATCCTCCTCCTTCTCCTCTCGTCACTGCTTGTCAGCAAAGATAGAATAACAACAGCAGGGCAGCACTAGCCAGACATGTCTTCCTGCTGCTACGTCCCATTGCTTGTGAGTACATTCAATCCCTCCTCTCCTGCCACTGTCAAAGCCTTCACCCTGCCATTGTCAAAGCCTTCAAGTCAAACCCATGACATCAAGCTTCCTACTAGGCGGCACCCCAGCCGACTGAGTAGCGCACTTGCGGACAACCTCGTAGCGCTTGGTCTTCTAGCATGCCATGCCATGACAGCACATTCATTGCTGTGAATGACCCGGCCCTCTCACCGGAGCAAGAACTGATATCGATACGAAGAAGAGGCAGACCATACGCTGGGTGGTGGGAGTTGAGGTCGAAAGCGATGCCCTCCTCCTTGATAATCCATACAAATATTGCATCTGTCTATCTCCATGCTCGGCTGTTCGCGGTGACTGCGCTCAGTCTTGACGTAGACCTGCTGTCATAGCAATAGCAATACAGCTCTCCTCTCATCATTCACTGGCAGGCAGTATTTACTACTAGCCTTCTTCTCCTACTGAGGA
>FLMG01002041.1:0-32910 GCA_900088475.1 Hyphochytrium catenoides | reverse complement strand
CACGGGGAGAGAGGATATCCTGGCACCGCTGGACCCCAAGGACCTCAAGGGGAGCCTGGGTCTCCGGGCGCTGTAGGTCCCCAAGGGCCAAAGGGAGAAACTGGATATCCTGGTGCTCCCGGCGCCCCTGGAGCTACTGGTGAGACTGGTCCTCAAGGGCCACAAGGAGAGAGAGGTTACCACGGCGAAAAGGGAGATGCTGGCGCTCCAGGTGCCGATGGACAGCCAGGTGCTATTGGACAGCCGGGGCCACCAGGGCCTCAGGGTGAGAAAGGTGACCAAGGCATTCAGGGAGTTAATGGACAACCTGGCCCTCAAGGGCCTCACGGTGAGCGAGGGTACCCAGGAGCTCCTGGATCAGATGGACCCAAGGGCGAAACTGGGTACCCAGGCGCCCCCGGACCTGAAGGTCCTCCAGGGCCTGCTGGGGCTGATGGGAAGGAAGGTCGAGAAGGACCTCAGGGCCCTCAGGGAGAGAAAGGATACCCTGGATTACCAGGCCCAGAGGGGCCGAAGGGAGAGATTGGCCCAGCTGGCGCTATTGGTACTCCTGGAGCGACTGGAGCTGTCGGGCCTCAAGGCCCTCAGGGCGAGCAAGGCTATCCTGGCCCTAAAGGAGACACCGGAGCACCTGGAGCACCCGGAGTCAATGGTGAGCAAGGCCTTCAGGGGCCAAAGGGAGACACTGGAAGCCCTGGCCTCCCTGGAGCTCAAGGACCGCAAGGAGATCAAGGACTGCCTGGTCTAGCTGGACCTCAAGGCCCTCAGGGAGAGAGGGGCTATCCCGGACAGGATGGAACTTCTGGTAAAGACGGACAGCCTGGACCTCAAGGACCACAGGGTGAGAAGGGCGCCCCCGGTACTCCCGGCGGTCCTGGAGCTAGGGGTGAGACAGGTCCTCAGGGTCCGAAGGGAGATAAAGGCAAAGACGGAAAGGATGGGAAAGATGGTCATGACGGGAAGGATGGCGCCAAAGGAGAGCAAGGAGAAAGAGGCTACCCAGGGCAAGCAGGTCCTCAAGGACCTGAAGGAGCAACGGGTCCGCCTGGGCCCGTGGGACCTCAAGGACGACAGGGAGAGAGAGGCTACCCCGGCCAAGATGGTACTCCTGGGAAGGATGGGCTTCCCGGCGCTCCAGGGTCTCAGGGAGATAAGGGAGACATCGGCCCAGCTGGGCCTCAAGGCCTGCAGGGAGAGAGAGGCTACCCAGGTCCAGCTGGCACGAATGGAGAGGCAGGACCTCAAGGTTCCAAGGGAGATACTGGTGAGGTTGGTGCTGTTGGTCCTCAGGGCCCTCAAGGAGAAAGAGGATATCCTGGCCCTGCTGGTGCCGATGGTCAACCTGGTTCCCAAGGTCCGCAAGGTGAAAAAGGATACACTGGTGCCCCCGGTCCTGAAGGACCACAAGGATCACAAGGTTCCCCCGGCAAGGATGGTCTCGATGGGAATGATGGCCAGCAAGGAGCGCAGGGCCCTCAGGGAGAGAGGGGCTATCCTGGCCCAGCAGGACCTGAAGGACCGAAAGGCGAGACAGGAACTCCCGGTGCCACCGGTGCAGTTGGAGCACCCGGAGAAGTTGGACCTCAAGGTCCTCAAGGCGAGAGAGGATACAATGGAGCACCAGGAGAACCTGGACCGCAAGGCCCTGCTGGAGTTGATGGTCACCCAGGTCCTCAGGGCCCTCAGGGGGAGAAGGGATATCCAGGTGTTCCAGGACCAGAAGGACCTAAGGGAGAAAACGGATACCCTGGCGCCCCTGGTCCAACTGGAGCTAAGGGCGAGACTGGTCCTCAGGGGCCACAAGGAGAGAGAGGTTCTTCCGGTCCGAAAGGAGGAGATGGAAGTCCAGGCAAAGATGGAAAGGATGGTGCTGCCGGCAAACCAGGACCTCAAGGGCCACACGGAGAGAGAGGAGATCCCGGTCCTGCTGGTGTCGACGGCCATCCTGGCCCTCAAGGCCCGCAGGGAGAAAGAGGCTATCCAGGGGCATTAGGTCCAGAAGGTCCGGAAGGGAAGGTTGGACCTCAGGGACCCGTAGGACCCCAAGGACCACAGGGAGAGAAAGGATATCCTGGAGCTGATGGAGGTATCGGTGCCACGGGCGAGACTGGACCTCAGGGCCCTAAAGGTGACACAGGAAGTCCTGGAGCTCCAGGTGCCACTGGAGCTACGGGAGAGATCGGTCCACAGGGTCCACAGGGAGAAAGAGGCTACCCAGGCGCACCTGGACAAGACGGAGCAGTAGGTCCTCAAGGCGTCTCAGGCCAGGATGGTCATCCTGGGCCGCAAGGCCCTCCGGGAGACAGGGGTTATCCTGGTGCCATCGGACCTGAAGGACCAAAGGGAGACACTGGTGCTGTGGGTCCCGCTGGACCTCAAGGACCTCAAGGAGAGACGGGATACCCAGGCACCCCGGGGCTTCAAGGCCCCAAGGGAGAACAAGGCTATCCAGGGGCAACCGGCGCAACTGGAGCTCCAGGTCCCGCGGGAGTTGATGGTCAGCCAGGAGCCCAGGGTCCACAGGGAGACAGAGGTTATCCAGGACCTCAGGGTGAGGCTGGAGTTCCAGGGAAGGACGGATACAATGGCAAGGATGGGCAGCCTGGGGCTCAAGGCCCAAAGGGTGAGAAGGGAGACAGTGGATCTGCAGGACCCCAAGGGCCACAGGGAGAGAGAGGATACCAAGGTTTACCTGGGCCGAGCGGACAGGACGGTGCGCAGGGTCCCAAGGGGGAGACTGGTGCTCCTGGCGCTCCAGGACCTCAAGGTCCTCAGGGAGAAGCTGGCTATCCAGGATCAGCTGGAGCTAAGGGTGACATTGGACATCAGGGCCCACAAGGAGAAAGAGGCTATCGCGGCCAGGACGGGGCACCGGGCACAAATGGTCAACCTGGACTTCAAGGTCCTCAGGGCGAGAAAGGAGATAGTGGTCCAGAAGGCCCTCAAGGTCCTAAGGGCGATACCGGATCACCTGGAGTCGCGGGACCTGCAGGAGAGACTGGGTCTCCAGGCTCTCAAGGAGAAAGAGGATATCCTGGCGTGCCCGGACCAGAGGGACCAAAGGGCGAGACTGGCTATCCTGGTGCTGTGGGTGCTACTGGCGAGGCAGGGCCTCAAGGCCCACAAGGAGAGAGAGGATATCCTGGTCAGGATGGCACTCCAGGAAAAGACGGACAGCCTGGTCCACAAGGGCCCAAGGGTGAGAGAGGCTACCATGGAGAGAATGGTTCGCCAGGCCCAGTAGGACCTGAAGGGCCGAAAGGAGAGACAGGTCAGGCAGGCCCACAAGGCCCACAGGGTGCCCAAGGAGATATCGGACAGCCAGGCTTACCTGGACCTCAAGGACCCAAAGGAGACAATGGTAACCCCGGACCAGCAGGCCCTGTTGGGGAGCAAGGCCCTCAAGGACCACATGGCGACAGAGGCTACCCAGGCCAGGACGGTGCGCCTGGAAAAGATGGGCTGCCAGGAGCACAGGGTCCTCAGGGAGACAAGGGAGACACTGGTGCCGCAGGGCCACAGGGCTTACAGGGTGAGAGAGGCTACCCCGGTGCCCCAGGTCCAACTGGAGAAATCGGACCCCAAGGGCCACAGGGAGAGAGAGGATATCAAGGAGCGCCTGGTGCTACTGGAGCCACTGGAGAAGTTGGGCCACAAGGACCGCAGGGTGAGAGAGGTTATCCTGGCGAAAAGGGAGCCGATGGGACACCAGGCGTTCCCGGACCTCAAGGTCCTCAGGGAGAGAAAGGATACACTGGTGCACCAGGTGCCACTGGCGTACCAGGGCCGGCAGGTCTTGACGGTCAGCCCGGACCAGAGGGCCGCAGAGGAGAGATGGGTTACCCTGGACCACAAGGTCCAGCGGGAGAGACTGGAGCTCAAGGCCCCAAGGGTGATACCGGTAACCCAGGCCCAGCTGGAGCTACTGGCGATGTCGGACCTCAAGGACCACAGGGAGAAAGAGGATATCCCGGGCAGATCGGCGCTCCAGGGAAGGACGGACTTCCTGGACCTCAGGGCCCTCAAGGAGAGAAAGGATACGAAGGAGCTCCCGGGCCCCAGGGACCAAAAGGCGAGAAGGGCGACACAGGACCCGCTGGACCTCAAGGCTTACAAGGAGAGAGGGGATACCCAGGCCTCCCAGGGACTAATGGAGCTACAGGTGAGACTGGACCGCAAGGCCCGAAAGGCGACGCTGGCATCCCTGGAGCTCCTGGTGCCGCTGGTGCCATTGGAGAGACTGGGCCGCAAGGTCCTCAAGGGGAGAGAGGATATCCTGGTCCTAAGGGAGAGGATGGCACCCCAGGGGCAACTGGACCTCAGGGTCTTCAGGGAGAGAGGGGATACCCAGGCCCAGCTGGCGCAACAGGAGAAGCTGGACCTCAAGGGCCGAAGGGCGATGCTGGATCCCCTGGCGCTCCTGGTACGGTGGGGGCAACGGGCCCAGCGGGTGCTGACGGCCAGCCAGGACCTCAGGGGCCACCGGGAGAGCGAGGATACACCGGCCCTATGGGTCCTGAAGGTCCCAAGGGTATCGATGGCACCCCAGGTTTGGACGGTGCTCCTGGCACGCCAGGAGCTCAAGGGCCGCGGGGCGAGAAAGGGTCTCCTGGACCTCAGGGAGAACCAGGTATTACAGGAGCTCCTGGGCCTCAAGGTCCTCAGGGAGAGAGAGGCTACCAAGGCCCATCTGGTGCTACAGGCGAGGCTGGGCCTCAGGGCCCTCAGGGAGAAAGAGGTTACCCAGGAGCCGCAGGAGCGACAGGAGAGGCGGGACCGCAAGGACCTAAGGGAGACGTCGGACTGCCCGGCCCTGTTGGCCCACAGGGGCCAAAAGGTGACGCTGGCTCTCCAGGTGCGCCAGGCACAACAGGTGCCACTGGAACTTCAGGCCCAGCTGGTGCTCCAGGCAAAGACGGAACTCCTGGACCTCAGGGACCTCAAGGAGCGGCAGGACCCGTGGGAGCTAAGGGCCCACAAGGTGACAGAGGCTATCAAGGACCCACAGGGCCGGCAGGTCCTGCGGGACCAGTTGGAGCTCCAGGCGCAAAGGGTGAGAAGGGTGATCGCGGCTACAATGGCAAGGACGGAGAGAAGGGAGCTCCCGGACCACAAGGTCCAGTAGGAACTCCTGGCAAGGATGGCAAGGACGGAGCTCCAGGACCTGCTGGGCCCAAGGGAGAGGTTGGTCCTGCGGGTAAGAATGGCAAGGACGGCAAAGATGGTCGGGATGGGAAGGATGGAGAGAAAGGACCTGCAGGGCCGCCAGGCTACCAAGGAGTTACCGGACCTGCTGGACCAACTGGTCCGCCTGGTCCCGTCGGCCCTATAGGTGCTACTGGCCCTGCAGGTGCCCCTGGTGCCCCTGGACCTCAAGGTGAACGTGGATACGCAGGACCTACTGGCTTACCAGGTGCCACCGGGCCCGCTGGACCCCCTGGTCCTGCAGGATTACGCGGATACGCTGGACCCACCGGTCCTCCTGGGCCGGCGGGCGCCCCTGGTAAGGATGGTGCAGACGGACCGAAGGGAGAGAAAGGGGCTCCAGGCGCGCCTGGAAAGGACGGTGCTCCAGGCCCCGAAGGACCTAAAGGAGCTACTGGTAACACCGGACCAGCAGGACCTGCTGGTCCTAAGGGCGACGTTGGTGCACGAGGTCCACCAGGCCCTGCAGGGGATCAGGCCATCCCTCGCTTGGTTGAGATCTCTGTCTACGTGGCCAAGAAGGACTATTACAACGCAGCTCCAGAGCAGATTGAGAGTCTCCGTAAGTTTGCGAAGCTCTGTAGCAGCAAGTACACATCTCCAGACCTCAAGCCCGGGGCGGGCTTCGTCAAACTCGACGCAGTGGAGAACCTGTGTCAGTTCAAGGGGACAATGTCGGCTCAGTTCAATGGCTTACTGGCTGAAATGAAGTACGATCTGACGACCTCCTTCACTTCTAAAGCCCTGGACTTCCAAGGCTCCGCTAAGGGCACCTTCACTGACACGAGGTTGGACATCTGCCTACATGGTGCTTCTAAGACCACTGATGCGGACATCGTCATGTCCAACGACAATGATCTGACAAAAGACAGCTATTTTAAGATTGACAAGACTGTGAATGTCAAGCAATGCAAGGACGGTCAGCCCTGCCTGTTCTTTGGAGAGACTTATCGGCTTGTCTACGCTGCCGTCTTAGTCTGGAAGGATCTCTGAGCCAAACTGCATGGCTAAGTTCTAGGGAGTGAGGGCTAGAAGCGAGGCATTAATCTTCAGTTTCTGCATATCGTGTCGTCCTTCATGTCTATTATCATAGGTCTACTAATCCCCATCACATTATAATCTAGTCTCATTCCTCCGCACTTGAGCTTCTTCGGATGAGGGATTCTTTGATTGGAATAACCTTGACTGCGTGGAACCATCCTCTTTGAGTATCCTCCTAAAGACAACAACTTGGTCCATCCGGCATTCACGTTTTGAGGAGGAAGTGTAGGTACGGCAGCATATATCTGGTTTGTGGCCGATAGGGCAAGAAGCCTCTCGTTAGAGGAGGGTGGCCTACTTTACCCAGACCTGGACCTAGGAAAGCCGGGTCGAAGAAGCAACAATGGAAGCATCATGATGCCGACTTCTAGGAAAGGCCCCTGATGGCACTTTTGCCTAAGGAGAGATAAAGGAGAAGAAGCTTTCAGTGCTACCTCTAACTACGAAGGAGTCTACGCCAGAAAGGACATGGAATAGCAGGACCTCCATGAGGTGGAGCTTGGCAGGAAAGGAGACTGAGAGTAGAAAGAAAGAACGAAGGTGAGGAAGACGCAGAAAAAGACAGGGAGAAAGCTAGCGACAGGTAGACAGAAACATATAGCAAGAGAGACAAAAGGAGCGAGACGCTGAGAGCATGAGACGGAGAGAAAGTCTATAAAAGGAGTGGGCAGTATTCATTAGAGCTGGACTAGAGTTCGGCAGGCAATCTTAACCTGGGAAAGTTGTTATAGTGACTTTTGAACCAACGGCTTTCGTAAGTAGTGCGGGACTTCCAGTGGCATGAGAGTCATCAAGATCAATGATAGGAGAGTCCACAAAGTGCGTAAGGTAGGTGTCCAGCCTTGGGTGCAATTATAGCCCTCGGAACGGATCTGTAGGCCGAGGCCATAAGAATTCGGATGATTGACTGGAGGAGTGCGCCGCAGACTTTGTCCTCAGGGGCTATGGGTCTACAGATTCACCGATCGTGTTGACGACACGGATGAAGATATGCACCTTACACGCTACCAGCTCTGTTTCTGTCGGAGCCATTAATACGTTAGTATGACAGAGACAGCTTGGCAGGCAGAGAAAAGTACCTGGCCATGCAGGTGCATCGCTAAGGAATCTCTCCTCATGAAGCTCTTTCACGGCTATCAACCGCTTTGTGGACTGCGGCTCTGTTAGAGAGCCCGGAGACTCCCGTGTAAGCGTTCGGACTACGATGAAGGGAGGAGGTGGCTCCTCCTTTAGCATTGTACTCGCTAATACCATTGTTTTGCCAACCGTCAATCATCAAGCCTTCGGCTCTTCTTAAAACGTAGATGCACTTTTGCTCATTCGCAGCCACTTGCCAGTCTCGTTCTGATGGTCTCAGGGCTAGGTTCTCCCTTCATATGTAGAGCAAGTGGCTTTCGCTCTGATAGAGGGTCGCGAAGAGTAGAGCAGGGGAGAGAAGATTACCTGTCTCTTCTATCAGACATCAACCTCAATGAGTCAAGCACTTTGCTCCCCTACCAACCCTTAGGTGTCGTTGGACAGATAAGACGATGTTAACACGGATCGTAAGAGTGTATCACCTTCGACAGGAGACCCTAGCGGATCAATAAAGGCTCATCGTCTGACACATGTGGCAGACGTCTTCAGCAGCATGCAGAGAAGACAGGAAGGTTCACGCGCATGTTGACTCACCCAGCGTCGAAGGAGTAAGAAAGATCTATAAGCGTGGAGGACGAAGAACAGCAAATGGCTTTGATTTGCTATTAAAATCATCCTCATGGCTAAGAAGACTCGTTCGTAAAGGATAACCTACGCAGTCCTTTTGAGGTCTTCCTTGCTCAGGAGCTAGGTCCAGCGACTCTTCCTTCTGGGAATGGAAGAGCTTCGATTTCGGTGTGCACGCTGTCCAAGAAGAAGCCAAACACTCAAACTCCCATCACCAACAGCAGCAGCAGTAGCGCTCTTCGTGCAGCGTAGCGCTGTGTTATTGTTGGGGCTCCATGAGAGGAAGTTGCTCTTCTTCCAGTCTTATGAAGTCGAAGGAGGAGATACCGGCTATCGCCTTATCTCAACAAACCGCTAGTGCAGCCACAGCGTCCGAGAAGTCCTTTCTAAGCCAGTAAGCAGGTGGTTGCCCCTATAGAAACGTTCAATATTCAAGCTAAGATCATTCCTCGACACCACGAGAGCTCAGTCCAATCAACAGAGATCATCCTTCACTGTTGCTTGCTATGCTTCGTAACCTGCTGTTGAAAGCGCGGATGATGCAGCCACATGCCAGCAGAAGCTGAGGGACAGGCGCCCGGGCCAAGCTACCAGTCAGGCAACCAACAGGAGAGAGAGTGGGAAGCGGAGAGAAGACATGAGGAGGAGATGATGGGCAGCGACAGCGATCAGGCGATCATCACGCAGTTGAACACCAAGATAGATCATCAGCCGAGTCTCACGGAATATCCTCAGGGGCAGACGGCGCAGATTATGCTTACTGTTTGGGTGAAGCGGCTAAGGTTTAGAAGTAAATGGCGCACATAGTTTCTGAAGAGAGTGTGAAAGGTCGCCTGACTGATGGATCGAGCTCTCTAGCCAGCATCTCTCCAATTCTCTCCCACCTCTTCTCTCTCTATTTCTCTCTCTTCGTTTCTCTCTCTCTTTCTTTTTCTCTTTCTCTCTCCCTCTCTTTCTCTCTCTCTCTCTTTCTCCTTGACCTTTCTCTTTCGTCATCACACAGGTAGTTCTAGCTTACCTTGGTTCATTCTCCTCTATCTCATTCTTATTCTTTATCCTTCGGTCTTCCTCTCATGGAACTACTATCTCGTTCGATCGTCATCCCGGCTGACAGGTGAATTCTTCTCTTCCTTCTCCCTCGGTCCAGTGGCCTATCGAACGTCAGGCTAGGAGCCCTTGTACTGTCTCGCTGAGGAAAGATTCTGCTGCCTCGGCTCTACGGCTTAACTTCCTCCGCCTCCACGTCCTGTTGTTCCTAGTCCATCATCACTCTTCCTGCTCCTTCCCCCGCTGATGCCTGAACCAGAGAGGGGAAAGTGATATATCCTGAAAACCTTCCTTCCTTTCCACGGCTTTGGCTCGTTGTCAGCAGCGCGCATGGTCAATTCTTCCGCTCTAGGTCTTCATAGGAGCGGCGTTGAGTCATCAAAAGAGGACGCAGGACCAGAACAGGGCAGTAGGCACGAAGGAGGACCTTGCTGGTGACGGAGAAACCTTTAGAGGACACAGCGTTGCAAGCATTAGAAGGCGGGCAACAAGGCGAAGGGGAACATGAAGCGGAAAGAAGCTCCATCACCAAAGAAGACTAGTGGCAAGAAGAGTGGCCAGAGGGCCCAGCTATGGCTTGGGGTTGCGTTACCAGCCTTCGTTGCTCTCCTATCCGCCTGGGGCAAGGTGCCAACAACGCTCCTTGTGTGGCCCTCTGGGCACCATGATGCCCACCAGCTTAGCTCGTCCTCCAGCACCTTGGAGCTCCTATCCGATGGAGCAGACGCTTATGAGACGAATCAGTTGCTTCCCTCTGAATCTCCTACGGATGACTCCATCACGGAGCCAAGGGAGAAGTCGCCAATCTCCTCCAAAGTTGGTCACTATTCACAGGACGCTCGCAATCATTGGGATCAGCATGGCCAGCACTACTGGACGGCCAGTCCCTCTACTCAGCTCACTACACGCAGCAGGAGATGTCCATCAGCCCCTGTCCTCATAGGTAAGTACTCATTTTAGAGGCATCGCTTCACGAACCATCACTGACTTGCTCTGCTGTCTTTGGGGACTCTCATCTCAGGAGCTGGAGTGGACGTGAACGAGGTTATTGACCGACCGTACGCTGAACTGCTCTCCAAGAATCGGGCTCTTGTCTTGAAGAACGGGGAAAACATCGGGGCTTTGATCTTCTGGGATCCTGTCCTCCATAAAGACTGTCTCTACGAACTAGGAGAGCTCTTCGGAGCCACCGCGTTGATTGACCGCAGATACCTGTCATTAGGCTTCCGGCTTTACTCTCTGTACGGTGAGCCCATCAAGTCGGCTGAAGACATCGCCGCTTCGAAGAACATTATCTACCTACTTCTCGACGGGCAGAACTGGGTTTGGCCGGGTATAAGGCCTGGTTATGTCGTAGAAGTGGACGGAGTAGTGATGCGGACCGTATCCCTGGCCCCAAAGGTGTTCCAAATTGATGGATTCTTTACGGACCGGGAGGCAGAAGCCATTATAGCGGAAGGTAAGTTCAACCCCGCTGCTCCTGCTGCTGGAGGCAGAAAGCTGGAAGAAGGCTAAGGTTTGTTGCTTTGTCAGGGGCCCCTCACCTTGCGCAATCAGTCGTGGTGGAGCCAGGAGAGAATAAAATGAAGGTGGCAAAGTATCGCACCAGTCACACGGCTTTCCTTCCGCCATCGAACCTCACGCGAGACTTTCAGTTCCGAAGCACCCATCTGTTAAGGCTGCCAAACCCAGGTAAAGAGGTTGTCCTTCTACCCAGCTCCTTATCGTGATCCTAAAGAGTTAGTGCTCCTTTGCCTTCGTTGCAAACAGGCTATGCTGAACGGCTGCAGTACGTCCGCTATTTGTCTGGTCAGTACTATACCAAGCATACAGACTACTTTGAGAAGCCGGACATCATCCCGGACCGGCAGATAGCGTTCAGCTCAGACTGGAGAAGATACCTTGACTGGGCACAGTGGGCTCAAAGTTTAGTGCTGACCTATCGAGGCCGCCTAGCCAAGGTGGTCCAAGAGGGTAAGGATGACCACATTTGAAGGGGCAACATCTCCTGGGACATCAACTCCGCTGCTATATATAACTTACCCAGGACCACGCATTCCTCGTTACTCGTCTTGCTACATCATCCTGCGATCGTTCTAAGCCTTCATCAGGCTGTGTCATTCTTCTCTAAGCTCTCAGACGCCCTAGCACTTGTCTGCCACTTTCAAGTCAACCAGCTCACCCCGTTCGCTGGGCTGCAGGAGAGGAGCTATATCCCCAGCCTCTGGATCTCGAGGGCTTTCAATGGGCGCTCCTGTCACGCTTTACCGCAGCCCATCCCAAATTACTGCCAGAAACCTGGGCGGTCTGGGTAAGAGGCATCATAATCACAAAAGCAAGGAAGCTTTTAAGTGTCACCTCTAACGGGGATATCTCGCAGCTTAAAGAGAAACTTGAGAATAGAGAAAGGAACATTGTACGCACCTTAGTAGAAGCCTTTCCATGGGTCAATGAATATCTGGAAGAAGTATGGAGAGTCTCCGCAGACAGCCAACTTGTTCCTGCATACAGGTGCCGGCATATAGAGCATAGAGAGATAGAGTACAGAGGGCATCCAATAAGCAGGAGGATGGTAGAGCAGAAGTCATAGGCTGCTTCGTAGAGTAAGGGGGAGAGCCATCTGTCGAATGCTGACGCATACTTTCCAGCCCCAAACCCTATGATGGGAAGCGTGCCCACCCCATCTCCCAGTTGACCCGCTGGATCCGTTGGGCTCGAAACCAGGTGGCCAGCTTGGGCAACGACTGCCGCCCCACACTGAAGGTCATTTCCACCTAAGTGGCTAACCCCTTCCTCGTATGCGCTTCCACTTTCTTCTTCCCTTCCCTCGGTCATCTCTTCTTACTCACTACTGCTCGTCCTTCGCATCCCCTTCTGTCAGCCGGATGGCCCTTTGCATCCACGATACGATAGGGTTTTCGTGACCGCCATAGGGGAGAGGATGATGTTCTATCTTGATCTATGGGAAGCTGAAGGGATATCGGAGCAACTTCGGTCCAATTTCTCCGTGGCCATCGGTGAGGGCCCCAAAGGCCTGAGCAAACTTTTGATCAAAGACTTCCGCATCTTCAAGATCTTAACGACAACTCTGGCAAGAGAGGGCGGACCTGCCTTTCAGTATAGGTGTGAAGACCCTGATAATCACCTCTGTGTCTAGTGGATCTAAAGCTGGTTCTTCTCTCCCCTAAACACCTCCTACTATGGCACTACTTCCCCGGAATGCTCCAATCCTCTATGCTTCCGTCTTTTGATTGTATCACTTAGCCCTTAGTCATGTCTTACTTCTTTAGCGGTGACTCTTGAAAGTTTCGACTCTCTACAAGCTATTTGGTGCCTTTGACCAATGGTCTCCTGCTTAACAACCTTCTTGCCTTGCAGCATCCCTGCCTATGTGCCTCTAATTCTGCCCAACCGGTTTGCCACTATCTTCCTCTATCTGAGTGATGTCCGCATCGGGGGAGAAACGGTCTTTCCGAAGGCGCAGATTAATACTCCGCGTCCTTACTCTGCGAACATCTCCGAGCTTGAGGTAAGGCTCTTGTTGTGTGCTCTTTATGGGGCTTAGTCGAGGTTAATAACGTGCTGTCCATAACAGAACACCTTGCCTTACTGCCTAGACGGCGCTGCCGTTCCAAGCAGGCGTCTGACGGCTGCGCTTTTTTATAATAAGCTAGGAGATGGCAGTGAAGATCCTCTTTCTTTGCACACAGGATGTCCGCCTGGCGTAGGCGAGGTGAAGCACGCCAGCAATAGCTTCGTTTGGGATGCACCCGCGCATGAGACGAATGACTTCTGGGGCGTTTACTAGCATGACCGCTGGTAGTAGAAGACCTTGTTCCATCGGAGGGATTACGGTTCCTTAGTCAGAGTGGATGGCCATGCTAAGTAAAAATATGGCGCTGACTACCTAATATATAAGGACATCTAGGTAGTAGTGAGCTATCCATTACATTTACTGAAGGCTACACATCCCGACGTCATGATACTTCATAGGCTCCTTTCTGTCTGGATGAAAGGTAGCAGAGGGGCCTTGCCGGCGAGCCTACTGCCAACATGCGTGTCAGGGGCCTCCTTATGCTGGAAGAGTTCTGTGCTGCTAGGCGGGAGTGGGGTGAGGCGGTTATAGTATGCGCTCTTCTGTTCACTCGAAGAAGAGCTTCAATACCAGGATCGCCTGGACAAACCTCCTCAGAGCTTCGAAGCTTCTCTCCTTTCTCTAACCTTAAGCGTGATACCCGTACAAAGGCCCGTCTGAGCTTAAAGCTCATCTTAGCTCATCTTACGTAGGATGCTTGGGTTCAAGAGTCCTTCTGGGGAAACGACCCCTCGTAAAGGAAAGCGTTCTAAAGTTGCCCTAGGAAAGTCGGCCGCCAATTAACCAAAACCACAACTCAACGACGCAGCGGAAAAGTTAGCGGCCACCAGAAGCCCTGATTGAGCTGATGAAGCAATCCACGACAATGCGGCCCTCAGAGTATCACGTCGAGACCACAAGACACTTTACAAGTTCAGAAACAGCTCTTAGCCAGAGAAAGCTCTCCCTGCACTTCTAAGCCCAAGGAGAACCCAACACAATCTGAGGTCGTTCAAGCAGGCACACGAAAGGGACTGATGACACCAACCGCAAATAGTACGGAGACTTCACTATTGCAATCTCACACGTCTGGCCACTCACATCAAGTTGACCTGTACTTTTTTGGAGCACGACGTCATCCTGGAGCTAGAGAGCTCTCAATGTCATTTGACAAACACCGGCGCGGGGTGCCTACGCTGACCTTCTTGCGCCTGAAGCTTTCTTTCTCACTCAAGGAATAAGGGCGCAAGACTATGATCAAGCCATCATGAAAAGCGTGCTGAAAGTAAGCTTCACAGGTTGCCATACCAGGTCATCCTCAATGGGATCACCTTACTCAGGTCACCGCAACGACCGGCGTTATGTCCTTTGACTTTCCAGCAAAAACTTCCATCTGACTCACAATACAAAGGGCCTTTGTGATAGGTCCTGAGAACTGGAGAAGGGGCTGAGTAGTTGGTTTAGATACCTCGCTCCAAGATCTCATCAAGGTCTTACATGTGTAGGGAGCGCCTTGAAGACAGGACGTAAAGGCAACAAATTGTTGTGGAAAAGTCTCGGGAGTCATCCCTTCGTAAACCAGCGATGATCTCTGCACTTTCAGATGCCTTGTTATAGAGAAATATGGAAAGCACCATCAGAGCATCAGGAAGGGAGAAGGCGAATCTCCGCCTTCAGCGACTCATCGGTCATGACCTCTTTAGTTGCTTGTACAACACACGACCACTGCAGGATGGCTCAACTTGAATCCCTACGATTATGGGCGTCCTGGAGCCTTGGTAGAGCTTCATTTGAGGAGCCTTCTGCAAGATTAGTCGAGACTTCATGCTCTCCTGAAGCAGCGCGAGCTAAAGCGACAGAGTCATGGCGAAGTACTGCACAAAGAAGGTCGCCACGAACAGAGAGTAGACTTTACCTATCAAAGCTTGACGCGCTATTACTACAGAGATTTATCTGGGGCGGACCATCTCGGGCACCAGATCTATGAACTGCTCACCAAGAAATAGCTTCAGCTTGAGACTGTCATCATCTATTATAGTGCCAAGTACCTGGAGGCAAAACAAGATGACAAGAAGCTGCTTTACCGACACCTTCTGCCCTGACACCTTATGCCTCCATTCAACCCTACTCGCCATATGGACATGACAAATGAAAGCATTTGATCTAGGGCAAGCTACCTGGTCATAGTAGTCTGGGAAGCAGAACTGATCCGACGGTAGTGCTAGCCTGAAAGCTAGCCCGACAGTTCTAATCGGCAACGAAGCAGTGCGAAGCATCTATCCAGGATGGGTAACAGCACTTTAGATGCACGGCACCTGGCTCGCGTGCAGCGAGCTCTGCTCTGTCTCAGATTGGGAACAATGTCTCCCCGAGAAAGGAAACTTCAACAGACCACCTTTCTGTCTTAGAGCCGGTAACGGCCAATATAGAGAAACTGCAATCATGCCAAGTGCCAAGCAAGAGTGTTCTTAGCTCTTCCGCCAAAGGTCAGAACAAAAGAACCGCGCCTGGTCGAGTCGGAGTCTCTGCAGGGCGAGAGATCGCGACAGGAAGCTAGAGCTGCACCGGCCCAACCCATCAGCACAGTCGGAGACGGCCGCTTCAGCGGAACTGTTAGTCTTGTTATTCCTTGCTGGCAAGGCACATTGGAATTCCTGCTGTTTGAGCAGCTTTGCCCACGCAGCGGCACACTCAGTCCATGATACACTCTTAACTCAGACAAGATTTGAGACCCAGGATAGCTCCATTGCGACAACGCCAGGGGCCGTCAAAGCCTACTAGCCTTCCGTGGTAGGCTCCAGTAACGGAAGAAGTGTGAATTGGCTGCTGCTGAACCGTGTGCTGGCAGGCCTACCGCAGCAGAATGTATGATGATATCAGTACCGGCCGGGACGCTCAAAGTCTGCGGTCGTCAGCATCTACCTCACTGAAGTCCGTCCTCAGCCATGATGAGGTGCGAAACGTGATTAAGCAGTCAAACACTCGCGCCAGCGAAGAAGCAATCAACGATCTCATTGCGGTACGCGGCCCCACCCGTAAAGTTTAGCTCTCGATCAGTCTGTTCTGACTTTCTCGACACAGCTCTTGGACAGCGAAAGCGCAGGGTTTATCCCGATGGAGGTAAGGTGTCTGAAAGCTTTCCGTTGTCGGAGTAACCCTTACGTATCCTGCAGACCCTCCTGCGAGCGGCTTTAGACTTAGAACTTGACATCTCGATTGAGAAGGTGAGAGCCTCCTCCGACTCCATCAGGTCCTTTAGCAGGTAGTTGACCTTAAGCCCAGATATGGCAGTTGACGGAGCCTTCTGCGACGGAGCCCATCCACAACATCAAGCAAGCTTTTGAGGCTGTGTCGCGCGGCGGGCTGATTGATCCTGATCTATTCCTGATGGGGCTAAGGGCCAAGGATCCCAACACTACCGAGGTTGAAGCTCTAAGGATACTGGAAGTAGGATGACGCCTTCGTTGTGTCTCTCATAATGGAAAAATGTAAACCATCTCATGCCTTCAGATGATGGATTATGACGGGGACGGAGAAGTCAACTTCTCAGAGTTTGTTGAGGCAGTGCGAAGTCTAGATTTAGACATCTCGCTCTTCACCGCTGGCTGCCCGTCGGCTAAGGAGGACACCAGCGACGAGTCGGTAAGAATACTTTGACGTGAACAGATAAAATGCTCTGACTAATAGAGCAGGACCGCTTTTCAGGACGCTATCCAGAGGTTAAAGAGCTGCTTCTCAGACGCAGACAACTTTGGCACTGGTTTAATAATGGGGAGGTTGATATTCCTTTTATGCCCCTTTCCTGTTGCTCTCTCATTCAGTATCTGACATCCCGCTCTGTACAGCCAAGTTGGAAATGTCTTTTGCAAGTACAATCCTGCAGCGTCGGAGAGAGATCTTGTTCGGCTAAGAAAGGTGCTCTACTTGCCTTCACAGTGACGACGTTGAAAGGATGGTAACCAGCCTCCTTAATGGCAGACGATCGTGTATGAGGACTCGGAGCTTGTGTCGGAAAATGACTTCATTGACGCTGTTATGGAGCTGGAACGCCGCCGCCGCTTAAGCCAGACTTCAGAAGCCCTTGATTACGTGTCGTACTCCAGCGAGACACCTCGCAGCGTACGACTGGACCACAACTCTGCGTCCGTCCCTCCTGCAGTTACTTGGCTCTTCCTGACACCGTTCCCTGTGTTGTTTGCCACGTTACTCTTTTGTTTTCATTCCTTTGGCTGCCCTCTCAAGCTTCGTACCCCATCAGAATCCTGCTACGCACTAGTCTCGTCCAACTATCTAACGACGAGCTCCCTCGCAGTCATCAGGAGATTATGATGAGGAGCTAGAGCTAAAAGAGCTGTTCGACTATGTCTCAAGAGATGGTATTCTAGATGAGGGTCGATTCCTATCTTTGATATCAGAGGCAGGAGATGGGATGAACGAAGACGACGCCACTGGTTTGCTACAGCTCATGTCAAACACATTTACAGACGACATTTCCTTCGCAGGTATCGCAGATAGGATGTGACGGCTAAGAACTGCGCTAACGCACCGCACAGAGTTCTCGCGGGGGGTGGAAAACCTCCAGTTGGACGTTCATCGGCTCCTTCAGGTGGCAGCTACCCGAAGGACATCAGAGGAATCTGGGACCGAGGAAGCTCAGGAGGTGGATATCAAGTCATTTACTTTTCTTCTTCTCAATATCTTATGTCAAAGATGGTTCCTCCCTATAGCTTTGTTTCGATGAATAGCAGGGATCGCACTGTGGCTCACTAAGAATGCCGCCTTTGTTCAAACTAAGGTTCAACCGCAGGACTTGGGGTATGAATCTCACGCGAGTGTAGAGGAAGAGGAAGACGAACCGACAGAGCAGCTGGAGGACGATCGACACTCATGGAAGGATCCAGAGGAGATCGAGGTGCTGGAAATGATGACAATGGGCTAAGGATAGCTTTTTCACATCGCTTTCCATAGGGACCGTACACTGAGGTCGTGGATGGGCCTACACTCTATCAGAAGACAAGCTGGACTTACTGAACAAGAAGGTTCAGATGACTTCCCTTGCCCGCTAAGCTTTCATCGTCTTAGTCTGGCCTCTAAATGTCTCCGTCGCGTTATAGTTGTAGCTATATTTTCACAGATACCGCGATGGCGGACATCTGACCCTATTTCCTTAGGGTATCTGTACCTTATAAATAACATGAGGACTGCATCCAGTCAGAGCATAAATACAGTGACACACCCCGAGGTGCGCTACTTTGACTTTCGGCTCTCATCTTCAACTCTTGGCTGTGTATACGCGGCCAATGCGGGATAAATCGGGCCAGGCGGCAGTCTGATTTCATGTCCGCCATCCATGCGGTTCGGTTCCAAGCTTCTACGAAGATAATGACTCGCTTTCTTCATCCGTCCAGTCTTCCCTTTCTGCATAAACCAGCTTGCAGCGACAACGATGATGGCCCCAAGAATAAGCATGGTAGTTGCCAGTTGGGCAATCAGCTCACTGGGTCTGCCGGTGGGGCAAGGAACGTATTTGACAGAAGAAGGAGCATCTCCTGTCTTGCAGTATCTGCATCCAGTGTTTCCCTCTGAAAACGTGTCGAAGCACTCCTCGACATCACATCGTTCTTCAAAAAAGCCCGAGACCCCAGGTCCTAGGGCAATATCAGCCGCGCTGACCATACCAGCACAGAGTCCATCCTTAGGAACTGCCAGGAGATAAGATGTAGAAGAGCTTGAGTTCTCAGAAAAGAATCCAGAGCCTGATAGCAGCACTTACTCGCAAAGTCCCTCATTTTGGTTACTGACGACGGTATTAGCCGCAGCTATCTCTTCTTTTCTTAGAATAAAGGAAGAGAAGTTGGCTCCTCGCTCCAGCAGGTACTTTCAAATGTCCTCGAATTGCTTCAGAATACTTCAATTCCTTAGTGGTAACCTTGAGCAACCATACATTATCCTCTACTTGGACAGCGCCATCCGCTTCGCCAGGATCTTGGACCACAGGCAATCCACAAAAGCCAATAAGCTTCAGAATTGACTGTCTGCAGCGCTGTGCGTTCCAAGGCTGCCGCAGCGGCAAGCGGCCAAAGAGGCGGGGCGGCGGGTAGGACAGAGAGTACAAGCACCAATTATACAGCAAGTGGCCCACCCATCACTGGGTACAATTGTACATAATGGAGAAGTTTCCCACAAGAGACAGAGTGAGCAAGAGGTACCGCTTGCCCTTGTGAAAGCTCTAATAATCTAACTCATATGGGCCCTTTTCAGGATCATTCCATGCTAGACAGAGTGTCTAAGAGATTGGGTACGGGTCTGTATTTATTGTAAAGTACTAGGGTACGTAGCGTAACTGTAATAAAGAGGGAAACCGGCTACAGATACCATATAAGGCCTATGAAAAGCGACAATCTCAAGAGAAGGCTCTGTTATATATTTCGGTTGTCAGTAAGGAAGGTGTACTGGGATAGGAACACTGAAAGCTCTATCGCCTTCCGATACTTTAGCTCTGGCTGGGTCTGCTTGGAAAGGCGTCATAAATGGGATACTTGGAACTTGGCTCTGCTGACAAGCAGTAGAGCTTGCCCCAAAAATCAGTTCTTATAGGATGAGTGCCAAAGCGTGATGAAGCGCTATCGGGAAAGGCTCTAGAAGAACCATCGTGTCTATAGCTCGATTGCTGGGGTATCAGAGACAGAGGTCTCTGGAAGGGCGAGAAGATGTCTACGAGGCTGATGGAAACTGACAACAGTTTAGAGAGCAGAAGAGCTACTGTGCCCACAAAAGACATGGCTTGCCAGTGTCCATTTACAGACCACAAGCACACTAGCGCAGTCCATAGTCAGCTCACCATTGGCGACAAAGAGCACAGAGCCATGTGAGATGCTTTCTGTCGGTTAGGAAAAGGTTAGATAGTGCGAAATTAATGGAGGCAGCCACATTTCGGCGTAGGGAAGCCGTCTCCCGAGCTTGAATGGCAGGAAGGCATGAAAATGGAAGAGTGTTAAGGAGGGGGCAAAGAACCCTCATTGAGAGCCTTTGTCATAAAAGCCATCAGGGGGTAGGACGATAGATGCAGCTCTTCAAAGGTAAGATTTGGATGGATGGGCTCCCAAGCCTATTGCCCTTCCACGTACCTCTTGTGCTCCACTAAGCTTCTGCATCATACAGACTGTTGGCGGTAAAAAGTAGTGACTACAGACGTACGTATCCATCGCGGCCCTATTGTGTACGAACAGCTGTATCGAATTGCGTCTGATCAGTGCTCAGCGGTGTGGGTCGTTACCTTAGGCGAAATGTCAAACTTTGTGAATGATGTGGCGTCACCTACCATCCGTGATGATGACTATGATGAGACCGATAAAAGAGGATGAATGATAGATTGGTGAACCCCTCGCTCAAGCAGATGTGCCGTACCGGGACGCACCCAAGCATAGCTTTGTGCTGGGGCCGAGTGCTTGCCACTTGCTATTGCTCGCTGGTCCCCCTCGAGCGCACTTTGTTGGAATTTGAGAGTAAGAGGCTGCATACAATCTTGGCGCTCTCTGAGGTCACTCTGGTGGCCATACCAGGAAAGCCGTTACGGTCGTTCGCATTGCCTGCGTTCCTCAGCACACTGAAAGACAGGAACGAGCATCGCATAAGCGGAGTGCGGGTCTGCGCAAGGCTGAGGGGAGTTAGAGTACTCTTCATCTCAGGCGGTCTTGCTGCTGAATAGGGACATCTTTGCGGTGTCCTGGCGATTGTCCCTGAGCACAATGTACTGAAGTGCAATAACCGTATTAGACTTGCTGTAGCCGGTCACATCTCAGAGGCCTTACGGACAGTAGGTGAGTCACACATAGGCGTGATAGAGTTTGCTTTAAAGTTAGTATGCTAGGCGGTTTCTACATTGCCTAACTATAATATATTCAGGTTTGAGCAAAGCAGAGTCTCACTAATTAAGGGCCCTAGATGGCTGGGGAATAGCCAGTAACCAAGTGTCGTATCAAACAGGAGCCAGACTCCTTTATATCATAACTGTCACCTGCCCCTTGCCAGGTCGGCATTGCTGGTTCTCCTTAGGTCACGACCACCATCAAGCTTCACTGACCTCAGGACAGTTGCCCTTAGCGCAAAAAGCCTCAGAATTCGGTCTAAAAATACATTGGGAAGCGAAAAGCCATCCAGCGTGTCTATTCATCCTTGTCGTCAACAATCTGAGCAAGCTCGGGATATATCGGCCCAGGCGGTAGCTTGATTTCGTGTCCAGCGTCTATAGGGTTGGGGATTCTCCGGTTGAGCATTCGGGTGGCCTTCTTGAGAGGTTTCGCGCTCTCCTTCTTCCGGCACACCCAGAGCAAGCTGAAGAAGCTGAAGAGAACCAAGAAGAAGCCTGTCGCTACAAGCTGGCCCAAGAGCTCGTCTACGACCGGCTCCAGCGGGCAATCAGGATAGCTGGCAGAGTTCGTGTTATTTGGTGTCTTACACCATCTGCATCCTCCAACTCCAGGTGATCCATTTCTGCAATCTTTAACTGATGGGCAGTCTGGGTCAAAGTATGCCGAAATGCCCAGGCCCAGTTTCACTTGATCAACGTCGCCCGCACATTTTCGGTCATCTGAGTCTATCGAAAAGTGGTGGAGGCACGAATGTAAATGATAGGCTGCCGAAGGAATCGTGCGCAAGCGTTATGCCTACAGGCTTTTCAGTCGTACCTTGATATTTCTTGCTCGACATAATCTCCAATATGGCATACAACCTGGGAGGCGATATGAGAGAGGCCCAGCGTCACAGGCGGGAAGTCTTGGCAAGCACCTGGAACAAACGGCAACTCGGACAGCCGCCCGCTACGATGTCCTGGGACCCTATAGCAGACCAATTCTGGACTAACTCAAGTCAACGCAGGTTGGCTTGTCAGCGATGCGGACTAGTCTTGTAGGCTCAGTGCTTCTATACTCTGAACAAGCCACCCAGAGGAACCAAAAGCGACCTCGCGTTATTGCATTCTGAAGCTTTCTATGTCATTGATGAGAGGCACTTGAGCTGTTTAGCCTTTCTAAAATAGCAGTGTGGCAAAAAAGGAAGCGAAACTGGACCTCTGCACAATAACAATAACTCAGGGACATGGGGTGGGCCTGGGAAGGCACCCCTGGCTGTAGCGCCGGGGTTACTCACTCACTTCTGGGACAAGCTGACTCTGAGTGGTGGTAGGGGGGGAGTTGACGAGCCCTAGGCCATCTAGGGGGCACCGCCAAAAGTATTTCCCATCTACTCCGTATAAAATTCCGAAGATTCGACCCTATGAAAGAGTTTAAAGGCTGATGACAAACCGCACATAGCCAAAAGGGCTTCTATGCTAAATTAATAGAGGGAATTTTGGAGATCGATGACACAGTGAAGAGGCTTGATGTGATGATTGATGAGCGCAGTTGATGAAGATGCAGCAGCAGCAGGTGGCCGAAGATGCGAAGAAGGAAGATGGACACGCAGCAGCAAGCACTCAACAGGGCAGCATGATTTGAATATTCAGTTGAGACCATTATAATAAGAAGCCTTGAGACATGGTGATAGCGTCCAATGATAGAAATGGATGCTCCTATTGTCACCACCGTAACGTGCTGCAGCTTGTAGGCTTTTAAAAGCAAAGCTTTGGGCCAGCAGGCCGAGGCAGAAGCTATCCCTGGAGCTGTGGGCAGGGGAAGAATCTATTCCTGTTATCTGTAAACTCACGCTTTCTTTGATATGTTTGTTCATCAGCCCTTCCTGTCTCTCAGTTAGTTCTCCCCTCTCCTTGGTCGGCCAAACACCAAACCTCTCGCTCTCGTCGTACTGGAGCTGGATGGAACAGCTACAGCTTCCTCATAAACTTATCGGGAGCTCTACCGTTCGATCCCAGCTGGAAAGTACCAAGCACTGCTTGATGGTGCTTTGGTTCCTATATGGGTAATCTACACAGCGCTTTATAGCACTGCGCTTGAAAGAGAAGTTTTGCCCGGTATCACATTGTGAGTCACACAGCAGGTCATCAAGTTCTGGCAAGTCCGGCTGCGCGAGGTAACGCTGTGTTTGGTGACGCTGAAGGATGGGACCTACTGAGAAGTAGAGGATCCAGGTGTTTCCGGCTCAGAATAACATGAGAGTTCTTGCTTAGGATCATGCCTGCATATAGAACCAACAGCCATAACAGTAGATGACACGGGCTGCCTGTTGGAAGTGGGTCCAGCTGGAGTGCTGTCTTAGCTTCACAGTCTAGTAGCAGGTCTACATCCGACTAGGTTGGCGGCCTTTCTTCAAACCTACAGGCACGACTAACCGCCACCACCTCTTTTTTTTGAGTTGCAAGCAAGTAAACGATGGTATTGGCATAGCGTTAACGGCCCATAGCTTCCTTATCATGCGTAATAGGGTGCAACGATGTCGCTGATCGCTATGTTCGCCGGCCTCTTCTACTCAAGCGGTCTCTCGCTTACATTGTGGGGAGGGAAAGGCATTGTTGGAGGCTACTAGGAACCTTCTATCCGTACCTAGGTAGAAGTGCTGAGGAAGGCTGGACATTATTGTTTGAAGGTATCATCTAGGAAGCGGTGTATCAATGCGATCGTCATTCTTTATTCATGGTAAATCAAGTCCAAGGTGTCAGTCAGCCTATGGAAGCAGAGGCAACTTCTTGGGACTAAGGAGAATCAATACTGGCGCTCTTCTCCGGCGCATAGGCATAGAGAGAGGAGAGCGGGGGCCGCATAACAGTTTAGAAGAGCTCCATGACAAAGGGACAACTACCAGAGCACCATTGAGGTTCTCCGAGTTCACTAGCAAATCCTATACTTTATTGTGCTGTGTGAAAGAAGGTTATTGTACAGCTGACTCCCTCACTTTTTCTAGAAATAATAAGCTTCCGAGGTCTTATGCAGGCCCGTAGTCCCATACAGAGCGCTTGGTTCCCACGTCTTCAGCAACTGCAGCTCTAACTTCGGCTCTCTCCGCTTTCTCTTGAACCTTTCCGCCAATTGCTCCCTCAGTAGTGAATTGCTTTCCGATGGCACCATCTTCCCTAAAAGGTCCGCCCAAATTGCGAGCAGTGCCGCCAATTGAACCTTCAGGTGTGAACTTCTGACCAATAGATCCATCCTCCTGGAAAGCCTGAGCTGCGTGCTTGGCAGAGTTTGCCGTTGAACCTTGATCTACACTGTCCGACATGCTTGCGAATGGTGCTTGAGCCCTTGTTCTTCTGTCTTCGTGTTTGATGATAAGTAGAGTTTGTTCACGTTGATCCAACTAGTTATTTGTCGATGTTGTTGAGAGATTGAATCTTTGATAATGAAGAGCATCAGATGCAAGAGTCAACAGGATCAGTGTCGCCCTTGCAGTCTGCAACTGTGAATATCCTCTCTCCTCATCTCTTCTTCCCTTCTTCCCTATGTGCCCTCTGCGTCACTTTGTTCTTTCCTTCCTCCTCAAGCTTCTTTTCTGTGGCTTCTTTGCCTCGTGTTGTTCTTTTCTCCGCATTCTGTTCGTGTAGCCTTTGTGACTAGTTATAGGCTTCTGGTGGCAGCTACGATGGACAAGATATCCCTCTACAATCCGACTGTCACTTTCTTTCCTAGATCTTTCAGCACGGGGATGATGTGCTTGTAAAAGTAAGATGGACTGGCGAACACGGTGTGGCTCTTGTGCAAGCGTTACTTCGTTCCTCTTTCGCTGACGATGAGATCTTGTTCCTTGTACTTGTACAAGTACCTCCAACTAAAACCCCACTCTACCATGCAATCTCACCTTCCTCTGCTTATGCTCCTCCTCTGTTGTTCTCGCTCTCTGTCTCTCTCCTCTAACTCACCTCCCCCCCTCTCTCTCTCTGTCTCTTTCTCTCTCTCCCTCTCTCCCTCTGTCTTTCTCTGTCTCTCTGTCTCTCTCTCTCTCTCTCTCTTTCACTCCCTCCCTCTCTCTCTCTCTCTCTCTCTCTCTTTCACTTCCTCCCTCTCTCGTTCTCTCTCTGTCTAAACTCTTCGTGCTTGCCATCTCTCTCTCTCTTCCCCAATCGCCTTACTCTTTCTTCGTCTCACTGCCTCTCTGTCTCTCTCTGCTGGCAGCTGTCTTCCTGACAACGTCCCCGCACTACTACCATCCTCTTCCCCCTCCTATCGTTTATTACTACTCCATCTGTAAGCCTTAATCATCATTCCAAGATCCTGAATGAGTATTTATTATTATGGTGTTCTCTTTTCTTACTCGCCACCAGCGCACTTCTTTGATGCTTCTCTGCTGAAGAAATCTTCATCAAAAGCCTTTCTTCATAAGAACGTATGTTCCCTCGTCGGGCATTGTTAAGCTCATGATCAGATTGATGCCTCTAATAACTATGTTCAGCGACGTGACAAGAGAAAATCGGCAACAGAGGGAGAAGAGATTGATAGAAGCTCGTCATGTTCTGCTGTTCTGCCCACCACATCATCATCAATCCATTTCTTCATCATGCAGCACACCTCTCCTCTCTTCTTCGAAGATCAAGGACGGGGAAAGACTCGTAGATGAAAGGGCGAGGGAGGAACAAGGAAGAAAGGCATAGAAAGGGAGAGTTATCTGGGGATGGCCGACAGAAAGGCAGAGTTTGTTATCCTAGCATTTGGCCCCCTTCTGTCGGTGGTGTTTCCCTAACATTCATCAGTATCATCAATCAATCATAATCAACCCACAATTATTGAAGAATTCTGGACAACAAGAAGACATTCTTCATCCGTGCGGTGATCTGAGATATTCTTCTTCTTCTCTATCTGGACGAAAAAGAAGCGGAGGAGGCAGCTGCTGATTTTGACTTGAGAAGGGGCACAGGGAGAGCTTGTTTGTGGCCCTAAACCTGCCGGCGGTAATAAAAGGACGGGTAGTGTTATAGATGATGATAGTGTGGTTCTCAAGAGGTATAAGGCTGTCATAGTCTTGTTGAAGTTCGTTTAACTGCTTCTCCTGTGCACCCGCTCTTCTCCTTCTTATCCAGCAGCGATGACTAGGAGGAGATGCACTATGGCAAAAACAACGTGCTCCTCCAGAGATTCTCTCCAAAATGGTTCATTGCATTGAGCATGTTTTGACGGGATAATAATAACCCCCCTTAATTCTTCGTTTGGGCAAGGAGTTATTGTTCTTTGGACTTAACAACGGTTGCAGTCTCTGTTGGAAGAACGGCGGCACGGGTGTACTAGCATCATTGATATTATCGTCCTTGATATTCTCCCCCTGCGGAGCTTTCTTAGTAGTAGTTGACGGGTTGAACTTCTTCTTTCTTCTTGAGGTGTTCCTTTACTATGCATGTACTGTCTGGTTAATGCAGGCGAGAGGGAGAGGATCGGAGGAGGAGGCTATTGCTCACCATTTTGATAATAGTCGTCAATCGCGCTTCACGTCTTGTCTTCTCTTTCGCCAACAATAGAATTAATCCAGGTGAGAGTGAGAGATGGAGAACTGTCTCCTTACATCATCACCGAAAAGGAAGAAGACAGTATCTAACAGTCATTATTAGTGGGAGAGATGTCGTTTGTGTTGAGCCAATATAGCTAGCTCGGCTCCTTCTCGATGACCATAACTTGAAAGGTTACCCTACTGCTGCTACCTTCTAGCCTCCTCCTTCTTCTTCGATCCTCTTCTCGACTTTTGGCATTCAGATAATAGACAAATGAACAGCAGACCCGGGGAGCACTCCTGCTGAGTCCCTTCCTCTTCTGTATCAGGGTGTGCGAACCTCTCATAGCTAGCGGTAGCCCGTCACCAATGGTCAGAGATCCTGCACTAATCTTCAGTCTCTATAACGAGAGCTCTTTCTTTAGTTTGTATTTCCTTTCTTCGTTGTGCATCATTATTTGTTTATAACAATCATCAATCACCTCACTTCACACAAATGGAAGCTTTCAAAGTTTACTGCACGAAGATTTCCGGCCACGGTAACATTTGTCAAGGTGTAATGACAGTTACAGGAACGTGAAAGAAAAGAAGGTTTTGGAACCATTCATTTTTTCCTTCAGGAAGGACCTCCTCCAGCTCTCTGACCAACAAACTCTGCTGATCAAGCTTCTGATGTCTGGCTGTTGGTTGCTGCTCTTCTTCTTGGACTTTGTTAGTGGCTGATCATCGGGGATGAGGATGACCTTTGATGATGGTGATACCGACAGGAGACAGTCAGTCCCTTTAGTTCCGTGCACCTGAGAGGAACAGGCTGACCGGGTAGTAGTTCTTCTCCAGCTTCCTGAAGGGCCCAGCAATTAGCTACATTGGGAAAGCTTACCCGCTTCCTCCTCCTTCCTCCTCCTACGAGGGGCGAGACGAAAGGCGCTCCATACGACGTCCTTCTTCTTAGAGGTGTATAGGAGGGCGATATAGTAGGTAAAGAGTCACCAGAAGAGCTTCCTCGCGAGGCTGCCCTGCTTCTCGGCTCCAAGAAGCTCATCTTCTACACGGTTTCCTGGGATCAAACTACTACTCCCAAGGCGGAGCACGCGACAGTTGCATCATCATCTTCCTCCACGCTACAGCTCAGTGCTTGCCATAATAGCTACGAAAGACAGCAGGGTTGTCAGGTTATAAGCATGGCCCTGAGTAGGGAGGACGTGAAGGAGCTTTTTGATCCCCTCGGCGTCTGTCTGGACGATGTAGAGGATAGACTGGGGCCGCTACTAGAAGCAGGCTCGATGGAGGAGATCTACAACGACCTGATGTCGCTTGAAAGCGCAAGATTGAATGTTAGCTTGGGTAGGTGATTCACTGCTACCAACGTCAGAAGAACATGGCTAACGCCTTCTTCATCATGACAGCCTATGCCATCAGCTCTCTGTTCTATGGTAAGTTCGCCCGTAGGGCTCCCTCTACAATGCCACTGCACTAACTATCGAACTCTCTTCGAAGTGTACCTGAAGTCTAAGGGCGCCTCTCCTCAGGAACACCCTGTCATGCAAGAGCTGGTAAGTTGTACTTGGCTACTCTCTTCTGCCCTCTTCCTCTGATCTTACTATCTAGTCCATGCACATATGCAAAGGTCGACCTGAGACAATCTGTCTATGACCCTCGTTGTTATTGTAGGAGAGAGTGAAGCAATACATGGGCAAGCTGAAGGATGCAGAGGCCAAGAGTAAGAACCTCTGTCATGCTCGTCTACTTCCCACTTGGTTGGGCTAATTTCTTACTCTCATCCGTCTAAACGAAGTTCAAGGTCCAGGCATGAAGCTCGACAAGGGCGCTGCCAACAGGTTCATTGACAATGCGCTTTCTACCGACCAGCACTATATCAACGCCAAGAAGAAACATACAAGGAAGACGTAGGCAATCCCAGGACTAAGCTCTTTGACCTCAATATCCAGTCGCCTAATCCGACTATGTCAGCTGATAGAAGGACCACTCTATTCATCCCCTACCTTTTTAGAGCACTTCTTCACGCAGCGGCTATATCTACCGAGGCAAACGTAGACTTAAGAGAGATTTGGAAAGAACCGTCGGCCTTCACTTACTCCTACAGTCTAGCAAGACACATCTTTCTATCTAAAAAGATAAAGCCCTTCCTCTTAACGCTGGATACATTACCCGTTTACCAACCCATTGAGACTCATAAATGAACCTTACGGCATCTTCTCTCAACTAGAATACTCTTCAGTGCGCAGTCGTATGTCGGCCTGTCTATCTTCCATAGTTGTGAGTAGATAATCCTGATAGTAGACCCGACTGGAATAGGGGCCGTCTCTCGCCGCATTAAGGAATTGCTCAACCTCTGCATACGTTAAAGGCTCGTCGCCCCTAGTGGTCAGCACTTCTCTGAGGTAGTTTATATCCAAGTGACCTTCTTTGGACTCATCCAGTTTCTAGTACGTCAGCGCGGTTAGCCCACGGTGATAAGGTTTCTTTGCAGCGGCCATTGTAACTCAACAGTGATGCAAGAAGAAGGGGAAGAGAGAGAATATGAGCCTACCTTGAATGCCTCGAGGAGAACGTCGGTGGGATCTGGCTCGTAGTGTCTCGACATCATGATGTCCAATGCTATACTTTTGAACTTAGGCAGCTTTACCGTTGTTGGCAGCTTGTCGTCTCTCATCTACACGTCAGAAGAGAACAACATTCAGCTGATCGCAAGTTGAGATGATGTCTTGCGTACGTAATTACCTTTGGTATGATCTCACTGTTGAGAGCTGACTCGGTTGGATATTGTCCCAGAGCTCTAAGCATCGGGCCAATCTCTCTATGTTATGTTGGTAATAGAGAAGATGACTTCGTTAGCTCTCTATCAAAGAAGGACAAGAGAAGAAGAACACATTTTGTCCACTTACTCGACAGGAACCGCTTTCCGCTTGTCCCTGTCAAAGATGTAGAAAACCTGGTCGATGAGTCTATTGTACTCATCTCTCTTTTTGGCATGGATGACAATCGGATAGCCTGACATTGTTCTACTCGTACTGCTTATACTGATATACACTGTCTTCCTCTCAGGAAGCAAGGACCTTCCTTAGCCACTGATAGGTAGAGCAGTCGAAAGGATTAGACAGGCAGAGGTAGGGATTTACTATATGGGAACAATCCACGGCCAGCGCGTGTGTTCTCAACACGATCTTTAGCGTGGTAGTCTTATTTGCGCCTTCCTCTACTGTCGGCGTGCAAGTTGCAGTTTGTGCTTTCTTCTGCTTTAATAGAAGTGTGGCTCTAGGCTGTGAAGAGGTTGAGCTTCTGTCTTTGACCCCTTAACAACTTTTTTTTTGCACTTTGTCTGCTTTCCAAATTAACTACTTACTGGTTTATCCTCACACTTCATTGAGAGACCCATACGTTGTCCTCTCTCCGGCGACCCCAACCGACCACTGATCATCCACCACTTCTTCGTTGTTGTGGTGCCTATGATGATAATAACCATCCTCTGCACGTCTTCTTCCTCCCCCATCACCTGACAAAAGGTAATAATCAACTGCAGTCGTAAGAGAGGTAGTGATGACGGCTTATTCATCAAAAGGCTACATCTCTATCTTTTGTTCTTTTAGTCCTCCTTCCCATCGGGCAATGCTGCATTTCTTCTCCCTCTTACTAGCATAAACCCTAACATAACATCTACTACTACAGCGCAACTCGCTCAGAAGTCTCTAACTTTTAGCTTGTAAAGAGAACCAGTTTGCTAGGAGAAGAGCGAAGAGAGAAGGGAGGTGGAGGGCCAATCAGAGGACGAAACAGTAGTGCACCAGCAGCAGGAGCAGCAGCGATAACGAGGAGTCGTTACTGCTTCGCTCCACAACTGTTTTGCACCATCATTAGCCACATACCATTAGGGTAGTTAGACTCAATGAATATGATAACTTGTTGCTCTCAATGAGAAAAACGTGGCGCATCTGTAGTTTAGTGGTAAAATACCTCGTTGCCATCGAGGTGTCCCGGGTTCGATTCCCGGCAGATGCAAAAACCTTTTTCGCAAGTAGTCAAAAACTCATCCTCAGTTCCGAGCCTTTTACCTGTAGGAAGTCTAAAATCTGAAACTGCAGTCCAGGGTAAACAATATTGAACGTTAGCGGCATCCATATCTCAAATCATCTTCTTCTAGTAGGTACTCGTACTCACCAAGAAGACGGTACCACGTTTCCCGCTGTAACCGTTGTGTTAATACCTGCGTCTATGTTAGTATTGACGAAGATGAGTGCTAGACAATATCTCCCCATACTGTTTTTTGCAAGATTCTTTGTATGTAAATCGATCCTCCGTTGTTGTTTATCTTTTTCCAGATTACCAAGAGCTCGTCGTGAAAATAACAAGGACATCATCAAAAGGAAGAAGGAAACGTACCGACACTACTACTATATATCCTTCTCCCTTTTGACAGTGTTCATATGATGTTGACAAGTCCGACGGCACTAGCAGCCGGCGCTCTCTTCGATAGTTCGCCCCGATTTACAGTGGATGACAACAACAAGTCTTCTGTTGCAGCAGCCTCCCAAGCTCCTCCTCGAGTCCAGCCAGAGGGCTCTGGTGGTGTTCAGGGTCCAGGAGAATAATAAAGAGGACGGAGTTTGATAATAGATGTTCAACAACAGCGTTAAGGTGCATGACCTCAGCAGGAAGGTGATCAACGACGAAGACGGACGGGAGGCCTGAATGACGTACTACTACAAACTGTGGATACTGAAGAAGAAGTGAGGAGGAAGAAGAAGTACTTCTTCTTGGCGCACCGGATGCGTAGAATAGAAGGCCCTTGTCGGACATTACGGAGGATAGCATCGCCAGAAGCTCCACCGCTGAGGCTGAGAACAGCCATGCTTCTGTGGCTGAAGACCTCTCAACCAGAAGAAAGACGAAGAATTGCACTCGCTCCTGCTGATAAACGTGTTATCCAGTGACGAGATTGCCCTTCGGAATGAAAACATCGACATCTCTTTCTCAAGAACAGAGATTGTTGCTGGCAAGGTCCACCACCGGTCCCTGTTGTGGGCCTACGACTGAGGAGCACTCTCCGAATGCAATATATGGGACGCTATGTAGAGTCGGATGATGACAAGACACTCTTTCTTCAATCCGAGAGGCAAATTCGTCACTGATTATTACTTTTGTCAGTCGAGGAGTGCAAATTGTTTGTCTTTCTGGTTGACAGGTCTTGGTCTTCTTCATCATCCACAGAAGCATGATTATTCTCAGCGGTGGCCCTCCTGGCTATGCTATATTATTTAATGTCAAGGGCCTCCTAACCCGCAATCCGGTGCGCAAGTACTTCTTCTTCCTGCGTGAACTGGGGTTAATAATCAAGACCCTCATCATCATCCCGTTTGCAGGTACTAAAAACGCTTAACGAACTGGAATTACTACCTACACTTACTTAGTGCATGCCGCCCACAACAAGCAGCAGGGCGGTGCCCGGCAACTTGTAGGACTGCGGCTGCCTACGGCCCATTATGATGATGTGCTGCCTTTCTGTACGGTAATGTATGTTGTTTCTTCGGTCCCATCCGACTATTATGGCGGTAATTAGCCTCTTCTCTAGTTTGTCCTCCTCCTTCTTTCTTCCTCGCATACTTTCTCCTTTAGAGTCCCACGGCTATAGTTCGATTACTCTCTCTCCAGCGTACTGTCAGTTAACATAGGTCTTGAGGAGATATAGAAATAAAAGGAAGCTGCATAAGTACTTTATTACTAGTGCTGTTGAAAAACTGATAAACATAATAAGAAAAACTGATAAATGAACTGATCGATAGGTTCTATGCCAAATGGGAGAAGAAAGGTGCTTCTCAGTACTACGAAGGAAGGTATGGTTGTTGCTGGTTAGTTGTTGGTTATTGATGATCAAAACATTACTAATGTTGTCTTCTGTTGGTGCAGAGCAACAGCATGTAGAATATTCTATTCTCCGTTGTTTTAGAAAGGCAACTGGCCTCTGTCTTCTTTCTTCCTTCTACAGGTACATAAAGATAAAGAAGTCATAAGGGCGAGCATAAGGAAGCTATTTAACACCACACGCAGGGTTGTAGATAAGTTGTTGTCACTTACTGGCACAGATGGCGCATCTGTAGTTTAGTGGTAAAATACCTCGTTGCCATCGAGGTGTCCCGGGTTCGATTCCCGGCAGATGCAAGAGTATTCTTTTTCTCGTTCCGCCAGTGTGGGTCTTCGTCGCCCTTTATTTTTCGAATAAGAGTCCACGCCTTCGTTTTTACAACGACACAACGACCCAGTAGACTCTCCTGTCGTCCCTCCCTCACTACTCAATTCTTCCTCTTGTTTGTGAACAGGAAAGGTAGCCACAGAAGAGAGTTCTGGCTTGATGGTCTTGTCATCCATCAATTTAGCCAAGGCTGTCCACCCCCCTTCGAACTCTTCCCTCATTGTCGCTCTGTCTTGACAAAATGTTGGCAGATGCCTTATGTGGAGAACCTTTCTTCGTCACTCTGTCTCGTCCCTCTTACCTCTTTCCTCACATTCATAGCAGAGGGAAGGAAAGACAGAAGCACCGAAAGCAACCCGCCCACAATTGGACCGCGAGGCTAAGGCAGTAAAAACCGGGCCTTGTTTTGTCTTTAAGCCTAATATTTGACAACATACTCCGATATCCGTGAATATATTACTACATGGCTACTCCAGCTCGATCGTATTGGTTGCTGCAACTTTCTGGGCGTATTATATTGGTCAGTAAGTTTCATGGTGGACGTGGGCGGGTCTGATGACCAATGGGGGCGGTGAAGGATTAGGTATGGAGAGGGCCTAAGAGAACTAAGATTGCTTCTGACAGCCCTTAGCGGCGTATCCTTGGGATATTGAAGGCAGATCTGACAGCCACGCTCTTCAGAATCCGAGGCATCAGATCCTTTCACTTTCTTTCTTGTTTCTTCCTCTCATCTTTCATCTTTCATCTTTCTCTCTCTCTCTCTCTCTCTCTC